>JAQFZQ010000170.1:0-45390 GCA_034696005.1 Glomeris marginata | reverse complement strand
CAGTGATGTGTCATACCTGCTATTTTAAAAATAACTTTCCTTCCATGATCGTCCCGTTCCAACAGAGGGAAAGCATGCCTTCAAATAATACGAACATATCGGTTACAGTCAAATTTGTACATTTTGACAAATATATTTTGCAGCCATTTAAGTTAATATTTGTAACCCATTTTCAGCTAGTCCAATATTAACAGGTGATGCGGGGTTTAGATTCATGAACCAATTTGGTATGCTTTGTCGAGTTGCCAAATAAGTAAGAAGGGCTTCTTGTGCCATTGGTAAACTGAACTTTTTCGCTCGTAGAAATCGCAGCAGAAATACTGCATCTGTAATTATATAGCAAATGGAGTACTGTAAGTCCAGGTTCCTGATGGTTCCAGATGGTTCATGGTGGTCTGTCATGGTGGTATATGATGGTGCGTGATGGCTGGCAATTACATACCACAATTGGACCATCGGGAACCATCAGGAGCCATCATATTTTTTTTAATACAGGTATGCATATTGTAATGAATTAAGAATTACCAGTTCTGCAATTATGGATATATGGTTGTTTCTGCAGCCATTTTCTAAAAGCTATCAGAGAATCTTTTCTTGTATGGTCATCTTCTCTCAATTCTCGTTTCGCAATTTCCAAAACTTCCTCCGACAAAGGACGTTTAAAGTCATCACACTACAATACATACAACAACAGTCAATTGCTTGAAGTACCATTATAATACTATATATAGGAAAATCCCTACACAATAATAATTTAAAAAAGTAATATTATGACATGCGCTTATAGCAATGACATGCAAGTTGCTTGTGTTCGTGTCAAAAGGGGAAATTTCGTAACGGCCATGAAAAAATGTGCCTACATCATCGCAACTTAACTCTTTGACAAACAGGTTATAACAATTGTTTTCAAGTTTCAAAAAGTGAAAGCTGGCAATAGTATATATAGAATTGAATAACATATGTTAATTGGTATATACCAATTACTAATTGTTGCTGCTAACTAAGAAAAATTTCCGCATTTATCTACTTCATTCTATACTTTAATTAATTACATTTTTCAAACACAATATTTCGCATTTACTACAACATTAGTCTTTCTAAAGTTCTTGTAATTCCAATGGAATTGAAGTAGGCGAATATTCCTGATGAAACATTAGTATTTGTTTGTTGTACTTTGTACTGGCTTTTAAATAGACAGGTATTATGCAATGAAAGCTTTACAGGAAAAACACTATTTTTACTATTCATCAAATGTAAAAACATTTGCTAATGTTTATTTTCATTTTTAATATTATTTCCGAGCTATTATAATAACATACCTGGTTAAGATCCATTTTCCAGATGAAGAACAGCAAAAGTCAAACTGAATGAAAAGACAAAATGGCTGCAAATGCAACAAAGAATTAACACCCGGCTGATATAGCAAATGGACAAAGTTCTTTGGCCTGATAGCCATTATATGTCACTCACGTTTTCTGAATGAGATGCAAATGCAGAAATGTTGAGCAATGCCACTGAGAACTAAACAGAACAACTTTCCAATCTGCAATAGAATAGTACACCCTGGTGGCGAATTGACATACTACGATTCATAGACAATTTCTTTCAATTTAAACTTTTCCATTAAAGTTTGTCAGTCAGACGCATGCATTGCGCAATTATAAGATCAATAAAAACATTTGGCATGGTTTTATAAAGCAACATTACTCAAACCAGAAATGTATATACTTTTTCTTTTTATGTTACTTTATCATGGTATATATTGTGAAATAAATAATTACAGAAGAATGCACTTTTTAAAGTGTCACTTCCTTCTATAGCTACATAGCAATGATAAAAAAAGGAATAATTACTTTTTGACCAGTTTCCAGAGGATATTCACTGTCTACTGACCTGTTTTTCGTTCAACAACTAGGAATTATACGAATGAAAATACCTGTTGTTTGAGTATATCCTACTTCCTGCAAGGATGACGTGCAAAAGGCTCAGTTGGCGCTGCCACTGCGGTAAAATTGTAAATTTGTAATTATTGTGCAACATGTCAGATGACAAATGATTTACATACCCTGCAGGGAAAGCTTCCCAATTTCTCCGAAAACAGCTTTTTATTTAAAATTTTGTTTCAGTCTTTAATTATATTAATGTTTTGCTATAGCTGCAGTATATTGAAGCTCCACATCCGTTTCTGGGTTAAGTTTAACAAAAATAGGTTATCCTCAGGCAGCAATATGAATGACCGCAAGTTACTTATCTGGAAACTGGAAAAATCCAATACCTAGTCTATTTATTTTTTTCATATATAGATGCTCATGCAGCTGTGAATTTTGCACAGTCGAAAAACACATTGTATATGCTTTATAAATGTATAACTTGATGAAATGTATCCATTATGTACATGCTTGCAAACATTTATGAAATAAAAATTAAAATAGAATGAAATTTATATTTATTTATAATGGTCTAACAAATTTTGGAGCGGATACAATAAGATATTTCCATTGAAAAACTATGCATTATAATGCTACACAAATATATACATTTGAAAACATCCTTCTTCCTATATACCAGCATGACATGCACTGTCTGCTTTATATGAAGGCCACTCTAAGGTTACTTATTGTGTATATAACACGTACGTACTGTACATTTTTATGCAGAATATCACGTGATATTGAGTGTTTGTTCATCCAAATATTTGAAGATGTTTTATTTATAACGTTATGTGAAAAGTTTCCTATTTTAACTAAAACTAAACTAAGCCCCCTTCTGTCACTTACCTTTAGTCCTTACGATAGTTTCCATTGTTTGTTACATACAAGATGGCCGCCTTCAAATCTCTAGCTGACTTCATACCTCAAAGTGTGGCCATTGGACTATATATCTGCATATCACTGGTTTGAATTCCACATTAATATCAATGCAGTATACTTATATATAGAAAGGACCTATATAGCACTGATTGTTGCTTCCAACTTCTCTCAATGGTATCCTATAGCTAAACATGCTTATTGTCGAATTTCGGTTGGCCATGCCCCCTTGACCATGGTATCATGAAACTAGGTCGACATGTCACTAAAGCAATGTCAGGCACTGCAGGATCTCATATATATAAGTTCATATGCCAACAGCCAGAACTGCAGCAAATTAATACCAGCTTTGAACAATTAAATCTATATATGTATATATACATATTGCCTGGTTTGAAGCTTATGGAAACAGCTATGAAACCAAGGTGAAACCAAGTCCAAGCCCATCACAGATGTCAACAGTAAGTTTAAATTGAAAAAGTGATCAATGGATTACGTATATGATATAACTTCAATTTTATTGGGAGAATTAAATATTATTTTGGACATTTGCCAAGATTTTAATAACTGAATTATAAGTATAGAGTTATAGAAGCAAGCTGATTTGGAAGCAATGTGCATGAATATTTGCCTGGCTATACAATACTGCTTAATAATTTATGAAACAACATGAGTTTTATTTACATTAAAACAAGTTGTTTATTAAGGGATGAATTGTAAATGACTGGCAAAACGCAGCAGGGTAATAATGTTTTAGATTCAATCTGTATTACTATATGGATAAGTAGGTATACTATAGATTGAGTTTATCTCGATGAAACATTTCCATTTAACATTTGTTAAATTAATCATTAACTTGTATTAAAAACAAACAGGTTTATCCAGTTATACTGTTAATTACTTGTCAAAACGGTGTGTTAATGTGCGTGAAATATAGCCATATCCTGCAAAATGACTTTCATTTATGTCAAAGTACAAACTGCATCAGAACAATTCGTTCCAGTTGTTTTATTACTACTTAATTAAATGCCAACTTTGATACCTAGTTTTGATATTTTTATATAAATGGCTGCTATTAAATACCTGATTAGCCCAGATAAAAAGGCGAATTCACTGCAATACATATATTCACTGTATTCATTGTAATACATAAAATATAAGTTACAAAACAAAAATTCCATATAGGAATGTTGAGCATTCGTTATAATGGGAAATGTTAACTTTGGATTTCCATGCATTTCTTTTAAAATCCAATAACTGTAACAGACAACAGAACTGAAACTCCATTGGCTGGAGTGAACTCCAATCAGCAAATTATAGAGCAGTTATTGGCCTAATAAGTTCGCAGCGCCATACTGGTGGTCAATCATGGTAACAAATGTAACATTTCCCATGTACTGCTTTCCCATGATCCATTGCATGCATATTTGCAGTTTCCAAAGAATTATTCAATCAATATCCAATTTTCGAAAACTTCCTTCGCATCCCATAACACTGTTCACATGATTTCCTTCTCTAATCCTATTCCAATTTTCATCGACATCCACTTCATTCGCTCTCGCAAAATATTCTGTACTTTCCCTAAGTCTTTGTTCCCATGCATCTGAATTACAACCTTCTACATTATAACCTAACTATAATTTCTGTGAACCTGTATAATAGCCTTGGAATTAAAACAAACTTACCCGTCATCACTTTCAAAGGAACTTCTCCGCCATACTCCTTTGGGAAAATCCTTTTTGGGATGTATTTGAACACTGTATCCATGTCATTGTGCATGATAATCTGGAAATAAACAATTAAAAGCCAAAAATGTTGTAATATTATACTGTCATTCGTGCATAAATAATAATTAATTAACGCATATTGACTAATTTACCCTCTTCTGCAACTTCTCTGAATAATATTTCAGTGCCAATTGCACTATTGAAGCTATAGTTGGGTGTATATTCACTATGTGAATCTGCTTCAGACGAACTTGAGCAAGTTTCTGCGCAATCAAAATAATATGTTCTTTATCAGGAAAGTCTATTTTTAATGGAAATATGCATGTAATGGCCCTAGCAAATGTAACAAATTACCACTACTGATTTGATGAATCTGCTCTGAATTGTTGGTGTGTACACAGCTACATAAGGCAAAGCAATATCCTTGTAGTCTGTGATGAATACAAATCCTCGTACTTGATCCTCTTCGCATTCGAATGCAATTTCAGCACTGATAGCAAAAGATTTGAAAACATCTTCCACTGTATAATGTATTTTTGCAGCTCCTGTCAAATGAAATTATCATTTTTTATTATAATGATGTCAGATATGGATGGTGTACCCAATGCAAATTAGTTTCTTACTTGCAATGTTAAAGATGACTGCACGCTTATGATCATCCCTTTCTAATAAACGGAACATATGTCTGAAATATAAAAACTAATGAATTAATATATCAAATATAAATTTCACAATGTTTCATGGTTATAAATAGTTTTGCAACATTTGTTCATTACCCATTGCTTGCCAATTCCAAGTTCAAAGGTGAGATGGGGTCCAATCCCAAGAACCATTGCGGGAAAGTTTTTTGAGTTGCCAAATAATTGAGCAAAGATTCCTGTGCCAATGGCAAACTGAATTTCTTTGCTCTCAGAAATCGAAGAAGAAATCTATCGTCTGAAAATTTAATAAATTACAAGTTTATTAATTAAAGCTTATTTGTATGTAATTAATAATAATAAGTCACCTGTTCTGCATTTCCGGATGAAAGGTTGTTTTTGGATCCAATTGCGAAAATTTTGCACAGAAACTTCCCTGGTTTTGTCATCTTCTCTCAATTCCCTTTTTGCAATCTCCCGAACTTCAGCACTTAAATTGCAAATGTAGACGTTTTTCTACAAGAAAATCATCAAAAATTACACAAAGAATGTTTTCTGTTCGACATGTTCCAACATAATAAAACGAAGCCAATGTTTCCCATATTTGTATTAAGATAAAACCCTGAACATTTGCTTTCCATACGTACATGCAACACTCGGACTTTGTACTTCAACATTCTAAAAATAGATAGGCCATGCAATATTATTAATCATCGCTATATTCAAATTCTTTATTGCTATAATTAGATAATATTGCATTTTCTGTATAAGCTGTTTAAATTAAAAATAAAATTCGAATATATGTAACACTGTCAAATGTGTCAAATGTATGTAAATTGGTTATCTAAAGAAAGTAAGTGGGAAAATAATGGTTATATGAAAACATGTTGCCCCATATTTCTGTGAAAAGAAAATAGGTCAAACGATTTCGAGGTTATGTTAGCTTACATAGCGAAATTAACTTTACAGTTTCAATTTTCACTTCATGAAATGCACAAAGTATGATAAAGGTAGATTTTGCATTGTATATTACCTGAAGGGAAGTCATTGTTAGTGCAATCGGAATTGAAAGCGACTTGAGGAGCCAGCTGTGCTTCCAGTTGAAGTCGCAGCCAACAAATGATGAATATAAACGTTTGGCTCACATATAAAAGTAAACCAAAGTTGACGTGTTTTTTCTTCTCATTACGAATTCAGGTCCATTCTCCAAACCGGCATTTTTTGTTGAACGGTATAAAATAAAAGTAAGACGTTTCTACCCTCCTTCCTCCAAACAAGGCCTTGAACACTACACGAAACCTTCTGGGCACGTAACAAAAACTTCTAATAACATACAGTTCTATATAATATAGTACACATATTATATGTGTGCACTCTTATTTTTACCAAGTATTTTTACTGTTATAATTGCGCAACACGCACAAAGTCATTATCTCTTTCTTTATTAATTCTCTAATGCATAATAAACTTCATTTTCTGTAACACAATATTATATTATTTAGGAACTTAAGTGTATATATAATAATAATATAAAGATATCCTTATTTCTGCTCATATTATAACAAAGTACAAACACAATAAAATTATTCTCAAATTATACCTGTGAAATCGATGCAAAATTCACAACTCATTCTCTATTTTTAACAAAGTTCATGCAAACGAATTGCAATTAAGTTACAAATTTTCCAAGAAAATTGCATTTCATATATGAACCCTAGCTAATCTTCCAGAACACAACTCCATGCAGCAAGATTAGCTTTTATAGTTATATCAATAACATAATTATAATAAAAATATAATATAATATGAAGATGCAGAATACATAATTGATTTAACAACCCATTTTTTGATGAAGTGATATGAAATTAATGATATTTTACAAGTGTGTGAATAAAGAGTCTATAGTAAAACATCGATTAGGCAGTTTAAATTAGCATATAAATGTAAATCATAATTGAATTGTTTATATAGGTGAAATATTGCAGAAACAAACTCACTTAAATTAAATGGTCTCTTATGTGAACATGCATCATCCTATTAATAGTTCGGATAATCTATGTTCAATTCATTCCTTCACACCCAATTGAAAGAAAGTTTCCACATAATATTATATCGATCCATGGAAATATATTCCGTGTGCTTCCTACTGTATAATCCAACCAGGTGGAATTGTATATATACATATGTATAAAAATGTGCACTTAATTTATAATAGCTTTAGCACATATATCCTATAGGGAAATTAGTCTATTTCAAGTTTCCGGAAACTTCCTTCACAACCCATTAGAGTGAAAGCTTCTTTCATTTTGCCATTTGTTTTCATGTGGGTGTCTACTTTCATTTGGTCCAGTAGAAGAAGTCGTTCCCGTTTCTTCAACAACTCCTTCTTCCATGACTCTGTTAAAAAGTACATTGAGGACATAACCATTACCTCATTTTTCAAGCATCGTCTGCAAAGCATGCACAACATCTGTTGTTCAAACTATACTTTGTACACTCTTAAATGCTTTCAATCACGTGATAACGGGTCATTTTAACTTTTGTAACATGTATATATTAAACACCTACCAATCATTTCCTGCATTGGGATCTTTCCACCATATTCTTTAGGCAAAATCCTTTTAGGCACTCTTTTCGTTAGGCTCGTGACGTCACTGTGCACCATCAACTACCCATACCAATTGCAATGAAATACTTTTAAACTATAGTTTAACATTCACATGAATTGCACACAATATTAACGCACCCGTTTCTTCAATTTGTCACTAAGAAACGTTTTGAATAGCTCAAAAGAAGCATTTATCATGCATGGCAAATGCAGAAAATGCACTTCCTTGTGCCGCATTGGAAGAGCTTTCTGCAAAACACAAACAAAAAATGTTATACACTATACACCTTGTACCCAACACAAAATAAAATTAAAACATGATAATCAACTAAGGCATAGTTTTTAAAAACTAACTTTCCAGGTAAGATTATGCAATTTTTATATGAAGATTCAAATTTTGAACTGGAGAAAATCAATAATGTATGGAAACAATGTAAAATGAGCTCATAATGAACTCTATGTAGGTAATGAACAGCAATTTCCCTTATTGTCAACATCTATAAGCATTAAGTTTTGTGTTTTGTTCATAAGTTGCAAATTGGAAGAAAAAAGTTTGTAAACTGCATTTCGATTTCCATACATTTACATTAATTGCATTATTCTAATGCTTGTATTTCTATACAGCAAAAAGCTTCAGAATATTTCAGACTATTTATATACATTTAATGTGTAAAAGGTTTTGTTTTTTGTGTACCTCTGAACAATTGAAAGCTTTCTGGAACTCTGTTGGTGTCCAAATGGCAACATGGTTAAGACCAACCCCTTTTTCTTCAAAAATATATGTAAATCCCCTAATTTGGTTTTCTTCATCATCAAGCAGAGCTTCAAACGTCATCACCATTGTCCGCATGGTGTCGCTATTGTTGTGTTTCGAAGGCACAATGGCCTCTGCCGCCATTAAACATGCATTAAATCAAACAAAAATAAAATACACCATTCCTATAGAACAAATTAAAAAATATCATTAAATGCTACTAGTCTTAATTAGCTGCATGTGTTAATTGCATACAAGAATCGAGGATTTTTCTGCAATTGCACTTAGGAAATGACAAAGTAGGTTTGTAGGTATGGCTAGAAAGAAATTATTAACTTTAATTCGAAGAAAATAACAAATGTATATATAGTATGTGTGCTGCAATATAGCATACATAATAATACGTTGCATGAGAAAGTAGAAAATTGTATACTGTACAATCATCTCATCAAAGTTGCGAGAAAAACGTACAGTAATTTGTTCATTCGATTCATCAAATTGCATGCAACGTTTTTAGAAATTTTTACAAACAAGAAATAATTAGGTTACAGTTCTTAATTATGTCATTTCCAAGTACTATAATATCCATTTACAGTGAAATCCTATGATTATAATGTAGTTTTATATCTGCATACTTTCCATAGTTGCTAGCATACAAAACGAAAATATATTTGAGGAAAAAATGCAGGGCAATATATGAAATTTGGTGCCAAGATCAATAATGAAACCTGTCTTAAGGACCACCTGTGTTAAGGGACCATCTGTAAGTTTAGACCACTTTTTCCTGATCCCGCCAGTGGTCCTTTTTAAACAGGTTTCACTGCATTTCAAGGCACATGTGGATGGCGGCCATTTTGAAAAATTGTCTTTGTAAATTTCAATTAATTTATCATAATACTATAAACATGTGCCATCAAATATAAAATACAGATGAATTAATATTACAGGGAAGGAAATATGCTGCATTTCACTTTGACCAGATTTCAAGGCCTATAGTTCTTTGTTAAGAATTGTCTAGCCATTAACACACACAAAGGAACAAAAGACAAATAATACCTAATGTGAAGAGACAGAACCAACAAAACACTTTATGAATATATACCTTGCAAGTGATATACGAATTTTCTAACTTACGTCCTGTACTGAAAATTACTCTACGTCCCATGTCATCTTTTTCAGGAAGGACAAATATCAACCTGAAATATACATTTCCAAACCAACATAAAGTCGTATTAAATAATCTAAAGCTATAAATGTAACATATACCAACCCTCGAGTGAGCAGCTCATCAAGAACAGGGTCTAAAACATCTAACTTTTGGAACCATTGAGGGTATGTGACCCTCATAGTCAGGTATTTTTCCAACATTTCTTGTGTGAGTGGAACACTGAATTTCTTGGTGCGAAGAAAACGCAGAAGAAACTGTGAATCTTAATTCAATATATGTGTCAATATTAATAACCTACATATTTTATCATATATTACAACTTCTAGAAAAACAAATTGTGTACCCATTCTGCATCTGGAAATGTGAGGCTGCATTTGAATCCAGTTCCTTAAAGAAATCAAAGCTTGATTTCGGGTTTTTTCATCTTCTCTTAGTTCCTTTTTAGCCAAACTTTTTGAATCATTTGTCAAACTGCATTTGTAATCATCAGCTTTGAAAAGGTCCAAGATTTCTAAGCTGCCCATCTGTAACAAACAGTATACAAATAATTAATATATAAATAAAAACAAAGTTTCAACAATGAGGAAATAAATCTAATATAATTATACAATGTGGCTCACTTCCCCTTTCAAGTTTTAAAGAACTTCAATAAAAAACTTGCAACATAGGAAAAGCAACAATAATTTCATTTTATATACAAAAAAGCAAATAGTAAATTTTCGGTTTCATTTCATGACCCAGTTACTTCGTTTTCCTCTTTCTTCTACCACAAGAAAACGTGTTCAGAAAATAAACAGGTACAAAAACTCGATCGCAATTTAGCTTAATGTAATAGTAAACTAAATTGTAAAACTGTGGCCAAAATATTTAAATTAGTGTGTGTCACGCTTCAAAACTATGAGCAATTACATTTTTGAGATAGGGCTACTCTGTTCCAATTTCATGCATATGATCTAATTAGATTTTGTACTATTTTTAAGCCAGAAACCTTATTTTAAATACAAGGAATAGTTTCAATGTAGGAATTTCTAGGGCTGAAACTTTCTTGGAAGTGAAAACGGTACAAAATTATAAGTTTCCCTGAAAGTTATTAAGAACAGGGTAAATAAAACACTTTCATCTATTTTTGGTAATAAGGTGAGTCTCCAGAGCGATGACCGGTAATCTGGCTGGACAGCTTTCTGTGATCCGAATTTTCAACAGTGAAAATACTCAAAACTCTAGAATATGTCCTATTATTAACTGTATACAAGTGAATAAATGTCTGTATTTTAATAAAATATTTTAGAAGTTTTAATGAAATTAATTGTAATATATGTATAATGTCTTTCAAAATATACTGCATAAATTTAATTCCATGCAATTTAAACAAACATATTGTTGCTTAATATTATTTATATGCCACGCAGATTTCTCAGAACCTTTCGAAATTCTGTATAAACATTAGGCAAGTTGCAAGTCATTATATTCAAAAAAATAAGTACGATAAAATGTGTGACGAATTTTGAACCAAGTTTGAACAAAGAAAACCACGTGTCACTTAGGCCTACAAAGGAAAATTTCAGTTGTGACGTCAAACCAACGCTGTCAGGAGTAAACTGTTTATAATAAGTGGCATGTATTATGTTAAAAGGTGCAATGTAATGAATATATATTTCATGATGAAGGAATTTATGAAGGTTGTCTACAGTGAACAGCGGATATGACGACCCACAAATGGCGTCCAGGTCATTCGAGTACGACCCAGGTCACGTGCTTTGCAATTTTCACAACATTGTGTAATATAATAAATAATATAAGAATAAAAATTTGTTGTGATGAAAGAAGAAAACAGTTGCAGATTGAGGACATAGAAGACCTTTTATCCCCTTACACTAAAGACAAAATCTCACCACAATTGCGTAATCCGTAACCATGACGATCACCAACACAATGTATGTCAGTATTTCACAATGCTATAATCCATTTGAACTTCAATTGTTATTATATTCAAAAATATTCCCTTATTAAATCGGATATTCACTTCCAAATCGTGCTGAAAATTGCATAATCAAACTTTGTTTTTTTTTTCACTCTGTGCTGCATTTCGCAACCGAAATCATATTCAAAATGTACTTCAAACTTAATTTTCTATTGACCTTTATACATTAATCAATTAGAATATAAGTGTATTGGAAATGTATAAACTATTCATGAAAATTTGCATAATTGCTTTCAAAATACGTACAGAATTTCAAATGGAAATAAAAATTACTACAAATATTTGCCATGTCTAAATTATCATCAAAAAGTATGCACTTCTATTTCAATTTAACATTTAAACACAGGACTTTTAAATTTGTAATTTGATTGTATGTAAAATAACAACATAGGCCCTATAATCTAGCTATAATATTGTAGCTGTAATTATGAATTGCATAGAAATGATATTTCGAATTTTAAGTACCATTCAAAACATTGCATGTCTACATAAAAATATGCTTAATTAAATTTAGTAAGAGAAAATACAAAACAATGAGAAATGATTGTATCATAAATTATAAAAATTAGTTTTTTTTTCAAGAAGAGATTGTATAACATTTACAAGGACATGACATTGAAATACATTAATGGAGTTTCACAATTAATAAATAATGCATTTACCTCTATCACAGCAGTAGTAACTACGGCGGCGCTGCGATCGTCAAGCAATCCGTATTTGATATGGAGAGAATTTGATGGACGCAAGATGCTCGATGCGCATGCGCGTCAGTCGACAGGTTAAATGAAAATAGTATATTGTTGATAGGGGGAGTTGGTTTTATCCCTCTTGCTTTCTTTCCTCTTTTTCTCGGTCACTTCCGCGCCTGCAAGGACTTGGAACAGCCTGCCCTGTCCAAGCTCAGCCAATCGGCGTGCGGTGCGTCTATGACGTCACACGGCGCCATCTTGAACCGCGTTCAACTCTCACCGGACCTCTTCGCATTCCCCTCACCTATTTTACATCCCATTCGTAATATAATTCAATCATGCATTCATACATATTGAATAATAGATTTTGACCAACTAAAACATGAGGCAAAACCAATTCAAAAAAGTTCCTACGATTAATAACCGATATTTCAAGTGTTTCCTGTTCCATTTTGCCCCAAGTCTATTTCCGACATTCACTTCCAGTGACCTATATAGTACTTTACACTATCTTTACACAAAATTTCCTACTAATTTTCCACAACACTTGCCATTCTGAAAGCGGTAAATTTATATTGAAGATAAAGTTTGTTTAGTTTTATAGTCGGCGGCCATCTTTGTTTTGGGGTTTTTGTTCTGTACAATAAAATGCACCAGTTTTTGTGTTCATTTCAACGCAGTTTAAACTTGTAAAAGGTGCGACGTCACCGTATATGCAGAATTGAGAATTCGAGCAACAAGTATTGCAGGTCACATGTTGAGGGGGGAATCATGGCAAACTTTACCTAGATTCTCATGTGTCCCTTTGACCCTGCCCATGCGTGAGTTGCAGTGTAAAGAATTCAACATGTTACCTTTATTTGTGGTAATTCCGTGTTAATGTAAACTGTTCTGAGAATTCGCAATAAAAAACTGGTCTTTGTTACATAATGATGTCACATATATTATGTTCCATATATACTAACGACTAATCAAACTAAAATTATTGTGAATCTTTTTAAGTATATTTATATAGGCCCATTTGTTTTCCTTGTATTTACATAGTGTAAATATTAATTGGAGCAAATCAACAATGAATATACCAGTTTGACGACTGGCTTCTATTTTAAATTCAGTAGCATGTATATTATAATAAATATTCGTTTGGCAAACATTGTTTAAATTCAGCATAGCAGCTGGGTGAGAAAAAAGAAGAAATCTTGATAACAATACAGGTGTGAACATGCTGATGATCGAAGGCGCAAATTTTCTCGCCGCCATTTTGAAAGGCAAGTGAACGACCGTATAACAAAATGGCTTCCTTTTCGCCGCATCTTTCTTTTGTTTGTGTTTTTTATACCGCCCTTAAAACCATCACAATCCCTTCTTTGCCTTAGTAAACTACGAAAAAATATATCGTGCGCAATGAAAAATGTTAGGCTTTCTCTTCCTTCCGCATTATAGAAGAAAAACCACAACTAAACTCACTTCCAAACATGTGTTACAACATTAGACGAGTTCACATGATTTAAAATCAAGAAAAAACACGATGGGAATTTTTGTCTTCGACCATCTCAAGCTTATTTTGATAGGTCAAAATGTTCAAACCACAAATGTAAATTCTAGAAATGTCTGATCAATCATTAATCAATTTTAATTCACAACTTTCTATGCAGGAAAGTTTGCATGTAAACTTGTAATATTTCGTTTTGTATTTGAAATCATTCATGAAAGGATTTAGCAATTTAAAGCATGCAACCTTCAAGTTATAAATTATCTTCCTATTAAAATAAATACATAAATATTTTACCTTGTCCCGGTTATTTGTGTATTTTTTTTAATTCTCATATTTCCATTAATTTCCCTGACCAAACCCATGATATATAATTCGTCATACTTCTGTATGAATACTGCACTTATCTTCAAAAGATTCAATTAAAATGCTCAATTCTTGGTTTGAATGAGCAGAATGGATACTTTATAAACACAATAATTAACCTTTACACACAATGAATAGTTATAACTATAAGTATTATATAAATTGCATGCTACAATTTGTAAAGATTTGTAAAGACAAGGTCACCCAATTCGCTTCTGCCATTATTATCTGCTAACATTTCATATTGGTATTCAAAAGACAACACAAAATAAATATAATATACCAAAAAATAATACCCATTTCTAAATCCATTCCCTATAGTGAAGGAAGTATATATTATTCTCACCAGGAAGTGTGGTTTCTTGTGTTCAGGTGGAATCAACAACTGCCAGTGATTGTGGGTCACAAGTGCTCCAAGTTCACCCGTGAATAATATTTCAAAAAGCAGATTTCTTCACAGAATGCATGATGCAATTCACTTCCGCTTATTGGAGTTTGGAATCTGGCAATTTGTTGCGAAATGCACTCGCACTATCGACTGCTAATTTGCATATGGGGTATTTTCGCCAATAGCAAATCCACTCAGTCAAATAGGTCAGTTTGTCTGACATATTTCTATTCTTCAGTCACATCAATATTTGCAAATGACAATCCACAAACAAATGTTTCATTTACTTATACCTATATATAAGACATCATTTGTTTATATAGGAGTATATCAATAAACTGTTTACATCGAATCAATGTTCCCATCACTTTAAATATATTAAATAATGTATTTTATGAGGAGGATAATAATTTTTACATGTAATAAATAGCAAAATATATTAGTTCTTTCCAATATTTTCATTATAAGGAAACAAGTTCAGAGCAAGCAAAAGTTATTATACATTGTACGTTTCCATAAAAATTAGTGTGTATTTAAAAATCCAACAAAGTTGACCTTGTGGTATGATGTACAGATTGCCAGCATATTTGATTTTTTTTTATAATTTAATAAAATAAAAAAAAACAAATTAAATAAGTTTAAAATGTTTTGTTTCTCAAACTCGCAGTTTTCAAAATGGAAACTAACTTTTCACGTGAAAATTTTCACAAGTAATCAATACGCGTCACACCCTTCCTACAGACAAAAAATGAAACATTGAAAGAAACAATGAGTTGTTCCCTTTTCCTTTCCTCTACAAGACGCGGAACTTGAACAAAATCCCACTCAACAACCCTCCTTGTATTTCGGATTGCATCTATATTTACAACAGCACATGTACCTATATAAGTACGTGGTTACTAAAAAACCAATAGAACATCCGCTTTCTCTTCACAAAAAACTTGAGCAGCAACATTTTGTTCCTGGACCACTTAATTTTTTATGAAACCACCAAGTAAAAAAAAAGGCAAATTATTATTGCAACAAGGAATCCATTTGGTCCTGTCAGGAAAGCTATGTAAAACCACTTGTGAATTTAGGACGTCATGGTCCCACATTTATTTGCCTCCATGTTACAAATATTGTTTTACTAGAGACCTCAAAAAAGAACTTTTTCGCACATTGCTCGCTGCGCGTTGAATTTCTTCATGGCTATTGAAGTTCAGTTCCAATTGCCCCAAGCATTTCATCTGCAAAATACCCTAATATTTAATTACCTGCGAATTTAAAGGATATTCCACCAGAAGCTATATTACGCACAACCAACTGCTTTCGATGGATTTCCCCACGTTTATTATGAATATCTGACACTACGAGTCAAAAGGCCAAACCAGATACCGCAACACGATTCTATATTGAAATATGAAAGGATACAGACCAAGAACTCCAAAATAACTACGTCCCATATGCAATCGTAGTACGCGTCCATCGAATCCTGGCAGGTCTTTTCCTGAAGAGCCTTGAAAGCTGCTGCGTAATCCACGTCAGAAAAGAACTGACATAACACAGCAGCCTAGAAAAACGATGTCTAATATACAGTAACTGCATACACTAGAATAAAATTAAAATCACACCTACTTGCGTATGGCAATGAAGTTGGGAACAAGACCGCACCATTCGCCGGTACGCGGCATCGTCAAGCGTCGTCTTCGGTATCGGTTGAGCAAAGTAATCGCTGCTCACCATGGCAGCTTCTAGATAATGCCGTAGTGACTCCCCATGTTGGCCCAACACTAACGGGAAACAACTATTAGATTGGTTCTGGACATATTCAAAACTGAAGTAAGTGGATACAAGCGTACCGTAACCAAGATCCGCTTTAGTTTTCAGCCACGGCACATGAACAGGAAACACTTTGAGTGCATTATCGAGGATTGTCGACAGGGAATCTTGGACTGATCTAATGCTATACATGCTGGTGCTGAGATTAAAGAATAGTATATAGTCATAATTGATATAAATGATTCAGGTGATCAGTACGAATGCTGACTTGCTAACTGCAGATGGCCACATTTCTTGGTGTTCCATTGTTAAGATGCTAACATCATCCTAATGGTAAGAAACCATATACTTTAAATTAGTCACATAGCAATCAAGTGCATGACATAATGTAATTAATGTACCTTTAGTATGTTGTGCAGCTTACAAAGGAAGGAAATCACCACCGAGAACACCGTTATATCCTTATTACGTAATTATAAATTAATTACATCAAATGAAATATGTTAGCCATAATACGGATCAATCACCTTAATCCTTTCCATGAAATGATTGAATGCAGTTCTGCAAAGAAAAAATTTTACGAATCACACAAATTGTATTTTGGATTTCCATTACTTTCCTATAAATCTGATTTTTACATTTTGAATATTGAATGCAGTCATTGGCCAAGTATAGTTTATATTTACTTTATAGTAATTGCTGCAAGGTTATTTACTTACACCTTTTTTTTCAATTTTGACTTTTTCCAAATATTTACTTACACTGCTGATTTAATGTTTACATTTTAGAATTTCCTACTCATTCTAGCTTTCAAGTTTAATTACAACCCTGTTACAGTGCAGAATTCACATAACAACCTTGTCATCAAAGCAGCTTGGTTTTCCCGCTGAATAAGTGTTACACTTCCACCTCCGCTTCGTTTCTGCTGACTTTGCGCATTGTAGAATATCGGTACAACTGAAACAACACAAACAATACATATTTCCTTTTCTAAAATGTATTACTATAAACATCTCAATAAATAACAGTTCACCACCTTGATCCCAGAACTCCTTGCTGGCTTTGAAACTGCCTTTATTAGTGCAGATCTCAATCGATGTCCTCGCCAATATCACATCCAACTAAAACACAATGCCTTTTATTATTTTTGAACTCAAAACAAATATCAAATATGCTGTTTTCCCACTCTCACAATGCATTACTACACACCTGTAACCTATTACCTCTCTCCAAATCCAACCGAGCCAACGTATCCCACTCGCGGACATTCAACAAAAACATGGCGCACTCATCGCCAACTTCCGGCATAACCAACGCCTCTGTAAAGTGAATTTGTTAATTTTCCCTAATTAATATCAAATGAGAAATTATATTTATAATACCTTTATCTTGGAGATAAGCTAGAAGACAGTTTTGCGCTCTTCGGATTAAATCGGGGCCAATCATCGTGCCTCCATTTGTTGCGTTCAACGGTACGGTGAGATGACTGTACGCCAGTTGCATTTCAGGAACAAGCATTTCCCAGTTTAAGAATCTACTCAATCTAGGATTCAAGTCTCGAACTTGTCTTTCTACGACATCCAGTAACCGGCGAGATTCTTTGTATCTCTATTTCAGTTTTTAAAAAAGGTACGGTCACAATAAAAAAAATGTGTATTGTGTAGATTGATTTGGTAAATGATCAATAATTGCTGGAAGTTTAAATGCACTTATTTACTTTGAGTCTAGTCAGTTCCATAGACTTGGCTATAAGAATGTACGTGTGATCTTGGAGAAGTCCTGCCGATAGGTCCAGAACGAGAGGATGCAATGGAACATTCAGTTCCCACTGTATAATGTAATATGTTAGAAATAAATAAATGAAAAATTAAAAGGGAACAATGTGACATAAACAGAAAATGAACAATTTATACCCTTCGAACCATGATCCATGGTGCACGTCTACATCCAAGATTGTACAATTGTTGCAAAAGGTAGCGTATTCTGTCCGGGTCAAATGTAACCAACAATTCCCATTCAAGTTCACCAATCTGCAGCTGTACTGAACCTATATACAATAATGTTCCAACATTATATAAAATAGGAATGTACATTTAAGGAAACTGGGACAATCATCACCTTGATCCCTTCTTCCTAAACCAATTTGAGAATTAACTGTTGAAGGCAAAACATCCAATTTACGCTCCTCGGTCAAAATCCTTTCAACATCCTTAGCATCAAATAAAGATTTGATAGAAAACTGGGAAATGAAGGCAGTTGCCAACGACCTGTAACCAGCTCCTTTTATGATTTCGTATAGATACCTAATAAAAGTGACAAACCAAAGTGAAACAAATCAGCTAATGTTTCTTGCAGTAACCAGAATTCAATTATTTGTAGATACACAGTGTACACTTACATGATGAAATTCCTTAATAGTGATGGGTACTCTGGTTTGCAAAGCTTGTGATTTAATATCGACAATAGTACCTACAAGTTGCATATAGTTTTAATTTAAAAAATATGTACCAATAATTAAATATAACATTCACTAGTTAGTTGCAAAAAACTTCACTTCTTTAAAGAATGGTAATGCCGTATCTGCTTGAAGAATGAGTGCATCCACAAAGCTGTTACTTATGACTTTTCTTTCAAGGATTTGACGGAAAACATTACATGTCCACACTTGGAAATGCAAATCGAGGATTCTATGTATAACAAAGGTTGATAAGTACTAAATAGAACATACAAGAACTGTAATTCAAAAGGAATAAAGAATTTGGTTCAAACCCTGGTGGAACCATCTGTTTTTCAATCAGACTACAGGCAACATATTCCCGATATGACAGTGGTACTTCCTGGATCACATTGTCTTCAATAAAAAGTTGTACTAAATCCTATGCAACAAAAACCTAAACAGTAATCCCTGCCATTACAACGCTATGTTATGAATTTTAAAATCACATGTGGGTTATCCTGCAGAGCGGCCTGAACCTTCTCGGAAAGCGACCGTGACATGTTCGCATTTATTTGTATACTTGTTGGCAAATATGACGAAGGACTTGATGATAGAAGACCTCTGCATGCGCAACAGTAGCCATCCAATTTGGTGGTGTCAATGACACACAATTTTGGCTCGGAAATTTGCTAAAAATAAAATCTACAGTGTTAAAATTACTACATATTCACTCCATAAAAATACAACCAACTATGAACCTTAGAGTGCAGTTCCTGGGCTCTAAAAAGCATTTCTGCAGCCTTCACATATTGTTGTTTGAAAAAGAAAAAGCAACCCAAGTCAGACGAAGTCTGCAAATTGAGAATTATTGTAATTTTTTAAAAATTGTGTAGCTAACTTCTAAATATTTGTAAATAGTTGTAAAACACCACCTGACATTGAATCTCCTCTTTATTAACCATCACACCTTTGGACCAATCATGGGGTTCAGATGAAGTCTCTGTGAGAACACCAAAGCATTGCAAAACTGGTACACGAAGGTCACGGTTCAGTTTCAGGGAATTCTGGAGAAACTCCACAGAGTCCGACAGCTGTTCCTGCAGCTAAGATTGTTAAATATTTATTAAATACTCTCTGTACGAATATAATAGTTCGATTAGGTCACAACCAACCAGTTTCATTTTCGGCTCAAACAGTGATGACGCGCCAACTCGTGGATCTTGCTGTCCAGGGCTGCGCATTTATTAAAATAAGCCTATTAATTTGTGTACAAATCAAGTTTATTGAATTAAATAAAATGTATATACCCCTGTACACTGGCCATTTTTGAGGGCTTCACTGGAAAAGTGTCCAGCATCACTGTGCGAACACACCTGTAAACAATGCATTTATTATTATTAAACAGTAATAAATTCAGCAAATTTGCTAAAATTGTATTTTACAGTCACTTACCATCGATGATATAAATCCAATGCAAACAGAGCATGATCTGAAACTGTATTCAGGTCCTGAGATAAATGCATCTTTGGATCTGTGAAATTATCCCTTTCAAGAGTAATCCGCAAAAACTCGCTTAAAAGTACATCTTGCATCGGCAAAGGTATCCTGTAAATTGTAGCATACGTATATTTTTGTTTTAATTAAGAACAACATCTGCAATCAATCATACTTCGTTTGCAATATGTCCAAATTCCATTTGAGGAAAGCTGCAACTTTCAGAGCCAAAAGTTTCAGTGCATGAATTTTCTTGTTGTCAACTACTGTATCTTTGATCTCTGAAATTTAACAAATAAATCTGTTGCAACTTTGTAGCAAAGTAACAATATGCAATTTACAATTATTAGTGTTCAAAGTAACATGTGATCGAACCTTCTGGGCTGTCAGAATTTTCGGATTTTTCACTTGGAATCACAGTAATTGGTGGAAAAGTCCTTTGTTCTCTTTCCTTTGGGACCAAAGCATTAGACAGGAACTGTATTACAAGGTCAGAAGCTGAAGGAACTGTAATTTTAAAAAGAAACGCGTTCAATTTGCCCGCCTTCAATTTCCCGAAATGTTACATCGTTCATAATGATCTAATCTTTTATCACAATCGGCTTTGTTTACAGTCAGATTATACCTGGATTATCTTGGTTTAGATGTTTCTCTAAAAGAGTAGTGTCCAATAAAAATTCAAACCAAGAAACCGCAACGGGAGCAGATGGTCGAATATAAAGTCGAGCTGCATCTACGTCGGCTGCCATTTTGTTTGTTAGGGGTGCGGTTGTGGTAGCGGTTGCGGTCGGATTGTCATCTTTCAGTCACACCGGTGACGTCATAGCCATAAATTTATCCGACGCACATGCAAGGCAGTAAAAAATATTACACAAACTGAAATTACATTCATCGATCCAATATGTGCAACATAAACTCGTTCTTTCAATAAAAGTTGCAGCAATGCATTGGCATACTAGATTCATGAATCAAGTATGCCAACAGATGGCGCTGCGACTCAGTCGGTTTTCAATGTAAAAATTTTGAAATCTTAACTTTTTATGCACGTACTGCAATAAAAAAGACTCCAAGTTTCTATTGAAATTGGGTAGACTGTACCTTCAAAACCAATTCCGATAACAAATGGGAAAAATTTTATGAAATTGGCTCCGGGCGAAAAAAATAAAAATAAAAATCAATTTCAGTGAATGATTAAATTTCCATCCGATGCATGACATCTAAAATAACTTCCTTTTATTTCAATTGCAATGTTGCCAAGGCCGGCTCAATGCAACTAATATCTGTACAATTGCAATTCTATATAAACTACCAGCAACTCGCACACCGCACATGCATTTGATGAAACCCCCCAAACATTGTAAAACTACTTCAATACATGTAAAACGTTAATAAGTCAATTTCAAAAATGTTCCCTTTAGTGAAAAGGTAGGAAAATGTGTTGATTCAAAATGAAGTAGTTTTACATCATTTCCACATATAGCGTTGCAGTGCGCGATTCGGCTACTTACGGCCATTGCTGTACAAGGTTCTAAGCATTAGGTACTGGTTCTTGTCTTGCTTTCTTGCCATCGTCAGGACCCTTGTTCCATCCTTCGAGACCTTTCGGCAGAGTAGTATCTTCCTCGAAAGACCCAGTGCCTGCCACAAAGTCCTCGTACGTTGACTTTTCAGGGAAAGGTCTTTTACCCAATAGTTCGATCATGTCCTCTCGGCTCAAAATCTCCTTCTCCAGTAATCGTTTCGCCACCTGATCATGTATGGATATTTGTTTGTCACTGTATTCTCATAATATAACACCATGCTTATATTACCTTCTCTACATCACTTTTGTGTTCCGTCAGAAGCTGATGTGTCCTTTTGTAGGCATTGTCTATCAGCAACCTCACCTCGGAGTCTATTAGTTGAGCTGTTGCTTCACTGTATGGCTTCTCCATGACCAGTTCACCGGGCTGTGGAGTGTCAAACGACACGTTTCCCACTTTCGCATTCATCCCAAAGTGCACAACCTAAATTAAGGATTTCATTCATAAATTTCACCCACCAGAAGCATAAAGGTGTTATTTTACCTGAGCATAGGCACTTTGAGTGACTTTCTTCAAGTCATCTTGCGCACCAGTGGTGATCCTGTTGAAGAATATCTCCTCCGAAGCCCTACCACCGAGTGTCATGCACATCCTGTCCAGAAGCTATATATGCATTAAATTATTAATCAACATACATATTTACACTGCACAATGGAGATTTCGTAACACACCTGCTCTTTAGTATACAAATATTGTTCTTTCGGCAGATATTGAGCATAGCCAAGTCCTTTTCCTCTTGGGATAATAGAAACCTAAACAAAATATGTAGTAAATATAAGGTTATAATGAAACAAAATGCTCTTTTAGCTCTTTCGTTGTGTGAATTTCAGTGATTAACAGTGTATTATTACAAGGGATAACTAATATTACCTTTAATAAGGGGTCGGCATGCTCCAGGAACCATCCGGCAACCGCATGTCCTGCTTCGTGGTACGCAACAGTGGTTTTCTCCTCCGGTTGCAATACGCTTGTTTTCTTTTCCATTCCTGTACGGATGTAACCATTATTAAGTATGTTATAAATGACAAGTTTATGGTAAAATATGGGGAACTAAACTAACCGGCAACAACTCTTTCGATGGCCTGCTCAAAATGTTTCAATACGATGCTCTCGTTGAGATCTCGTGCAGCAATCAGCGCGGCTTCGTTACAAACGTTTGCAATGTCAGCTCCTGCAAAACAAGATGGTTAGGATGGCACTAAACACGGTTTATAAGCAAATTTCCGTTACCTACCAGTGAAACCTGGAGTTAGTGCAGCCATCTTCCTTGACAGCTCCATCTTGTCAATCAACGTCTTGAGGTTCTTTAGATGAACTTTGAAGATGGAAGCTCTGAGAAATTACACGTGTAACAAGCATGCATCTGACAAATATATTTCACTATTTGGGAAACAAGTCGATCTTACCTTCCTTTAATATCTGGAGCCGGAACGAATATCTGCCGGTCAAAACGTCCAGGCCTTAGTAAGGCATGGTCAAGAATGTCCACGCGGTTAGTTGCCGCAAGGACGACTACGTTTGTTGTTGTGTTAAAACCTGGTTCGATATTTTAGTTAAATTAGATGCAATTATTATCATCAATTACACAAATGTCAACAATTATATCATAACAGAACTGCAGCTTTTCCGAGAAAAAATTGAAATGACAAGAACATAAATGGTAGACAAAAAACCTCACCATCCATCTCAACTAAAAGCTGGTTGAGGGTGTTCTCCTGCTCACTGTGACCACCAAAACTTCTCCCTCCTCTCTTTCTTCCAACAGCATCTATCTCGTCGATGAACAGTATACACGGCGCGTGCTTCCGTGCCATCGAAAACATGTCTCGCACCTGTTTTCAAATGCTGCTTAAATAAAACCTTTCTACATACACCAACATGCTTACACATCTTACCCTAGACGGACCAACTCCAACAAACATCTCCAGAAACTCGGATCCGGAAACAGTGATAAACGGAACATTGGCTTCACCGGCTGTTGCTTTCGCCAACAGGGTCTTTCCTGTGCCGGGTGGACCGGTTAATATGGCACCCCTGGGGATTTTAGCACCAAGGTTTATGTATTGCTGGGGGTTCTTCAGAAAGTTTACAAACTCCATGATCTCCACTTTAGCCTCCTCGCAACCAGCTACATCCCTAAACAGCACATCAATGACAAAGAAATGTTTTTGAATCTAGGTAGATAAATTCCAATCATTCAAATGTAATAATAAAATACAAACCTAAAAGAAACACCGATGTCACTGGAGTTGATTAACTTGGCCGTGCTTTCACCCATGCCGAAGATGCCACCACCACGACGACCTCCTCCTCCTCCACCCATCATTCCCGATGACCTCCGCATCATGTAGAACAGGAAGCCAAACAACAGGAGAGTTGGAAGGACACCGACTAAACTTGATCTGCAATGAGGCAAATGATTAACACAGAAACCCATATATGACAGTCCACCTGATGTGAACTAACCCGTCCATCTCAATCTTGTATATGACCGGTATATAATTAGGAGGTTCCATATTCATTTCAAGCTGCACCGTCTCCAAATTCCTTTCGAATGAATCCACACTTCCAATGTTGAACCACAGAACATTCTGAATACGAAACCCGAACTTTTAGTTTCATTTCGACAAATTGAAGCTGGTTATTTTTACGCATTCAAAGCATTGATTACTAACGTTTCCATCAACTTGCATGCCTGGAAGAAGTCTCACTCGGACCCATTTCTTGTTCACAACCTCCAGCTTATCAACCTTTCCAACAAACAAAAGTTGCGGCTCATAACTAGGTTACTCTACCGTAATACCAAACTCTCTCGCGAATCTTACAATTCCTTTAGCTAAGTACATATTGCAGAATTCTTTCCAGGTGATCTCCTTATAACGCATTTCATTGTACGCCAGTGCTCCAAGCAAGCCAAGTGTTGTCACAAGAGCGATGGTCATCCACCGGTTCTGGTCATCGGAGCTGAATGGATTCCTACCACCCCTTTTGTAGAAATGTAAAATAATGTGAAGATGGTTAAATGAAGGCTGTAATCAGTGGTTAATGTCAATATCAACTCACTTTCCCCCTCCTGTTCCTCCTCCACCAAAGCTTCCGAATGGCCACTGCGAATCGGGGCGTTTCGGGGGATCACCACTCTTCGAAGAGGCACTTGGCCGTGATTGTTCATTGGGAGAAGTTTTAGTTTCTGGTTTTTTAGCAGTTTGCTGCCTTTGCTGTTGTTGTCCATTCGAATTATTTGATTTCCCACCAGGAAAGAATTTCTCAAACCCTTTTGGAGGTTTTTCACAAAATGTTTTCCATTGTTGCAGAATACTTGCTATACTAGGTACACCAGGTTGGCGTTGCAAAAACGCCAAATTCCTCCGTATCTGTAAAATAAAATAATGTAATCACAATTAAATAAGTATTTAATTCACGGATTATGTTACGTGCTGCTATATAACCTGCGAATTTGTTATATTAGAGCTGGAAAACGATTTCCAAAGAACTTTTTCCAATTTCCTGGCAGCTGCTGATAGTCTTAATGCCATAATGAACTGTCAAGATATGTCTGCAAAGGAACTGTGATGAAAATTATTAACAAGGCACATGCATGTCGCGACATGTCGATCGAATTGGTGCGCATTAAAATATTGAAATTGAATTATCATTCATACGATATTACATTTCCAGAAAATCTGATGAAATGACATGAAATACTCACAGGTAATAGCCGCTCGGACACATTCAACAAATTTCTTCCTGACGAAATGCTGGATTCACTTTCTCATTTCCTGACGCAACAGTCAAGTTCACAAGGGGCGGGACCGCAACTTCTTTCAAATCACTCATAACCAAACCGCTACCCGGCCGCTACCGACATGCGTTTAGCGCTACGCACATTATCGCCGCTAGGAGGCGTTCTGCTAGCAGTGGAGAAATTTGAAATTCGGAGAGAAAGGATTGATTTCCTGAAATAATACCTCATGTGGTCCATTATTTGTTCAAATCAAAGAAGTATGCGCCATCCACTCTAATAATCTACAGCTCTTGCCTCAGACAGGAATTATAAAACTGGTGGCCTGGCTTCCCCCTCCCCTTTTTGTGAAAGTAGACTCGCCGACTTTCAAAGTTGCGAAGCGCCACCTGCTTATTTTTTAAAGCGCTCCTGTTAAATAAGTTCCCCCCGTCAAAACTTGTGACAACTCTGTGAGCCAGACGTAAATTATAAATGATCCCCATTATAAAGTTTTTGTCATTTGATTGACATCCTCTTTTGTACTGTGCAACAACAAAATAATTAATAAACACCATAGCATCCAAGAAAACAAATAACCTATAATAAATCCGTCGAGGGAAAACATTCTAATTTAATACACATGATACCTATATGATACGTATATAATATAAAATTGTATAACAAACGGATTTCATTTTGTTGGCAAAAAATTGTACATTATAATTAAATTATTTTGCAGCTCAAGCTAGTCCATGTATGGAAATTACACTATATGTTAAATATGTATAACTATCTCAGCTTCTTTCTTTGTCTGCTTATACTCTGCAAAGTGATTCGATAATATTTTTAGCCTTCAACAGGTTCCAGCGATTACATAACGGATGCTTGTATACTCTCGCACGCAGGGTCATTTAAAAACCACGTTTTTTATAAATCCACTTTTAGTTAAGTTGCAACAGCTGCTGCCACATACTCATTTGCACTTTTTAAATAGTCATATCCGGTTGTGCGACTGTGTAAAAGATTTAAACAAACAATCTGCTACAGTTGTATTTAATTTAGACTTTGTAATGTAATGAAAAACGGTTTCAAACGGCCTCAAAAGCTGCTTTTCATTATATTCAGAAAAATTCTATTTAAAAAAACTTCCAGAAAGAAACCGACATTTAAGACGAAGTATACACCTCATAAAAACCTGACTGCAATTGTTTCAAGCTTAAATAAAAATAATATTTAGTTGTGTACAATTTTTCACATTGGAAACAAAACAAAACTGTTAGGCCTTAGTGCGCCATTTTGAAATGTAATTTTGCCAAGATGGTGCTCGTGATTCATAGATCAATTAATGTTGCGATATAACTATATTACATGTATAAAAATTAAATCCGATTCGTTATTATATGAGAACATCTACTTATAAACTATAATTTTACATATACAAACGTCACCTTGCGAAAATTCGAACGAAAGATTCAAAATGGCGGCAGATCATCGAACGTACAGTGAGAAAACGATTGTAGAGAGATTGTCGCCAGGAAATAATTTACGTAACGTTGTAACATAAATGATTCATTGTTTTGGAAACATATTTTGAACCAATTAAACCGGTATTTCCAGATTACATTAATAATTATGGCGATTGACTTACTTTGGTGGTCTGTTTGTTTATTTGTCTGCAACGCAAATATAGGGCATATCTTTATCAGCACCGACCCAAGTCTTGTTTTCACGTGCTCATGTGACATAATTGCATCCACTTTTCATTCTAAACATTGCGTCAACAGTTAATTTATTTACAGTTCAAGGACGCAAAAAGTTTTCCAAAATTTGCCATCACGCGCGTACGCCACAATAATAAGTAATAACTTAGTGACAATAAGCAGGCGCCATTTTTCTTCCCACTTGCTGCAAACGTTGCATAAAATTATATGAATGAAACGATGATGGTGACTGTATTATCTGTGTTGATTTTAGTATGCCATTGTGAAGTTATCCTTATGCCAATACCATTGTTGCTAAAAGTTTATATGATTTGGTAAACTCAAAATTGGGAACTTATCCAGTGACGTCATTTCTAAAGTAAAATCACCTTCATTTTTAAGAAGTAAGGAATAATTACTTCTTGGCTTTAGTTCAGACAGCAGTAGATAGCTTGGTGCCATGATTCTGTTTTAAAAAATGTAAACGTCGGCAATTTTAGTTTTTTTAAGTATGTATATTTTTGTCTTTAAAACTACAGACTCATGTTTTTTTTTCTAGCTGCTGAAGTTCCTGTTACTTAAGTTCACTTTCTGAAAATGGACACAGGAAAATAACTATGTAGTATATACTGTTAAGATAAGTTCAGTTTCAACTTTAGGAAATGTTTCCCTTCGATCGTAATATCAGTATCATTATTTGTCATTATTGATAATCGTTTCATGAAACGCGTATATTAAAAAGTGAAAAAAGAAGGGACATTTGTTTTGATAGTAATTTCAAAACAGTTTTAAAATCAATAAGGAAAAAATAAAACTAACCAACCGACGAGGATGGGATTCGAACCCACGCGGGCAAAGCCCATTGGATTAGCAGTCCAACGCCTTAACCACTCGGCCACCTCGTCATACAGCGTCTGCCACACTTATTAAAATATAAGAATCAGCACTGCAAATGTGTCTACAGTAACTGCGTTTTAACTTCTCCATACATAAATAGTAGGTGTAATGTAAAATTACAAGTTAAAATCGTGAGGTAAACGTAAATTAATTACATTGGAGTCTCGTTTATGTCATTGCAGCTTCATTAATTTGCATTAAAAAATATTTATTAATCATTCGTTAATTATTTACCAGTTAATGTTGTAAACACTGTGATTCACAATATTTGTTAGTTCATATACAGTATGTTCGCACACATGACTCATTGGAAAATATCCACCCTTTCTTGCATGACGCAATTCTCAATTCACGAACTCCCCTGAACCTGAAAAAGTACACACTGTAATATTTGGCCTAGTCATTTTGTCCCAGTTTTCAATGATGCGTCAACATAAACAGACGCCTAATTTCCAATTCAATGTTTAAAAATACACTGAAAATGTTGACGATTTATAGTTGTTATCCGACGATAATAATAATGAAGTCATACTAAAATAAAATTAAGGAAAAATAAAAAAAGAAAAATAAGCGCCCGACGTGGGGCTCGAACCCACGACCCTGAGATTAAGAGTCTCATGCTCTACCGACTGAGCTAGCCAGGCAATGCACCCCACCGCAGAAAACAAGTCTATTGGAAGACATATGCCCACTTTCAATGAAATTAAACTTAAAAAACATATGCAATATGGTTGGACATGTACAGTAACAACTTGAAATAGTAAATGATTTTCAAGTGTCCTTACCCAATTCTGGTTAAAATTAACTATATAACCTAGGTGGTTTGGTCATTTGATTGGCAAGTCGTATTATTGTTAAATTTAAAATCCAAACTGGTCCAATAATGAAACTCCGAGAAAATTGTGAAACGGCTGGAAACTTAGAATTTAGACCTGAAATATCAGATGTGAAACCATTTTCCTTCGTATGACACACTTGCATGTTAATTTCACCAATTATAGCAATAATAGTGGATATAATAACCAATCAGCAGACCAGGAAACCAATAAATAAAAACAAATTGAATTTTATTCTGGCCGGAAACAAGCAATTATCCTGCAAAAAGTTTCAGACTGAAAAGGTTGAAGTACTCTTTGCACTCTGTAAATCCAAACCATGTGACTTTTGTTATTATTTCATTTTACACCCCGCCTGTCCCTGAAAACTATTATTTGAATAAAAATTTCCGCTCCTAAAGTACATAGTGACTGACCTTGGTTTCCTGTTTTTTCTTTCAATTAAAAACAATAATAATCCAAAATTAACCCCTGCCAAACATGGAACATAAATCAACTTCAAGTTTTTTAAAAACAAATTTATTTTTTTATTCAAACTGTGCTTTTCTTTGTACTTTGATAAAAAAAAGTTAGGCAATCTCTCCCTTTGCCTATACAATACAAACCGCACCTTTTTACACTGCATAATGACAAACTTCAGACTTATGCAAGACACATGCATGACAACGATGAATCTCCAATAAAATCATAATATGAAATGATAAAGACTACAATGACATTAATACAAAACGTTCTTTAAAATGGTAAAATACACAATGAAATTTAAAACAATTATGATTCATTAATGGCAGTACTAATAGGAAACCAATACAGATGATGACGAAATACGAAATCGAATTTCAGCGACGTCTGGCGGGGGGGGGGAATTGCAATTACAGTTGCGAAACGAGAAAATCCGCCAAACAAATCATGCATCTAAAAACCTCCATGTATTTGGAGAAAACCAAACCCACAGCTTTCTTTCCTCACATACACAAATACTGTCCACATACAAATACACACACATTCTTTTTCTACAACCAAAGTGGGACGTGGACCCACATCCGCCCAAAATCCAAGGGCAAAACACTTCAAAACTAACACCAACTTGGCTCAGTTTTTCCCTTCTTTTTATGGAGAGAGAGAGCGAAATCTTATACACAACAATCATTTTTCGGTGTCCCCCTTTGCAAAATATGCTCGCAACTTCAGCCAAAACCCCAATTTATGTTTGAAACAAGAGCGTATGACGTCACGGGGGATAAAGGACCAATTGGTGGCAGCGCCGATTGAGAACTCGCCAATCACGTTAAAGCATCGCGTCATACGGGCCTTCTTGCAATAAATCGGAAAAAAATGCCGATAGATGCTCGATTGGACCAGTGCGGATCGATACACAACTAAACGAATTTTAAATTTGAAAATAACTTAGATTTCATCTACATACCATTTGAAGTCTCATAACCGACTTCCCGTTGCGAAACATTTCTGGTGGAAACGGAAAATTGACAAGATTTCCTCATGATCAGCGCATTGATCAGCGCGAAGTCCCGAATGCACTTTCGGATAACCGGGGTCTTCCGAATGAATCAACTTCGCAACCAAACATCCGGCGGTCAATAGTAGCGATTCGGAAACTTCAACAGATGACCAATTATGTATCGATACGAACCGGTTATAGCATCTATCACGGGGGTCGTTCATAAGTTACGTCACATATCTGGAGGAATGCTGGGAAATACCAGTTTTTTAATATTTACTCAGCTTTCAAATCCGGAACCTGTCTAAAGCGGAAACCTGTTTAAAACGGAAGTCTTTTTAGTTCTTGTATGTAGTTTCTATAATAAAACCTGTCTATGACGGAAAATATGTCCGGTCCCGTGGATTTCCGTTATACACAAGTCTCACTGTATATCTAAATTTCAAATTATATGTAAGACTGGTGCAATGGCGTTCAATAACTCTTTGTGAATATGTAAAATGAACAAAGAACTATTTAAACCTTTATACAGATATCCTTTACAATAAATAACTGATTTATATTAGTAAGAAAAAGATGAATATGAGATACGGATGGGGGGGGGGGGGGGGGGAGAGAGAGCGAGTAGAGAGCAAAACCAGAACTGTGACGTCAATTACGAACGACCCCCGCACCAAAACATTTCAGTATGAAAGCGGATCTGTGGTTTAAAAATTAAAAAACCCCGCAAATTGCGGATCGTAACTTTCCATGGCATTTTTTGTTGCGGGTTTAGATCTTCGTACCAATATAAAACATAAACAACATCGTGATAAACAACACGCGCGCGCATTCATTTCCAGGAAATTACATCATGGCAGCTAAAGCTTGGGTCGAGGTGAACCCACTGTGCGATCTTTTTTGGACCAACGGACTCGTTTATCCGAACATTTCTATCAAATAGTTCGCCATCGATCGAAAAGCGAGCGCCGCGCACACATTGCCCTTTAAAATCCAAAATGTCAAACAAATTCTCTGTATAGTCCTTTCACACCTGGTGTGTAAAATCAGTAAAATCAGCTTCTGCATCATCACCACCTCGAAAGCCGCTTTTTTTCTTCTGCTCGGTTAGGCTTAACTGCAATCGCCGAACCGCTTCTTTGATCAGGTTCCTTTCTTTGAGCAATTGCTGAAGCATTTCGTACGGTTCTGTTGCACAGTTACTATTATTAGTCATACGTTTCGAAGATGACGACGATGTTGTTGGAGGTGGCGGTTTGCAGTAAGGTGCGACGTTCCTTCGATGTTGTTTACAAACAATGTGGCCGATCCTTGCACTTGATTTCGATTTCAGGCGCAAGTTTTCTTTGATTTCCGCCACTAAACTGTCCACATCCACATCGTGGCTCGTTAGAACGGTCATTCGGTCCGTTTGGGACATCGTTAAGTCTTCTTTAATGGGCATGACGTCGCTTTGTTATTGCTTTTGTCGAGATCGGCGACGATCGTAGCAGCAAAACTACTCCTCGACTTTGCAGCTCGCCGTCAAAATAGCGAGTGATGTTTGTTTACATGCGCGCACAATGGAACCATGGAACACGGCTACTGTGGCGACACCTGCCGGTATTCTTCCAAACCATATATAACAACGATCGCAAAAAGTGGTTCATGCGATCGAAAAATCGCGATGCGAATTAATGTATGGAGAGACCGGCCATTTGTAGACTCTGAAAATAAAGTAACTAATACATGTTTACAGACCTTGAGACGCTTCGATGATGAAATAAGTTTTCGTTAACACAAAGATAGCTAGGGATGATTCATAAATTACGTTACACGTCAACATATTTTTCAACGTTTTTTTTCATAACAAATTGATAACATCATTAATTTTTCTCTTTAAATTTGAATGAATTAAATTAAAAATATAGTAATGAAGTTGTTCCCTTCAAAAAAAATTCAAATTTCCAATAATGAAAAATAAATATTAATGGGAAATTAGTTCCCACTTTTTTTTCATGAAAAATTATTGTCTACACTGAGATTTTACAAGTTTATCCTTATTTGTCGACCAGTGTGACAATAACAAACAAGTTTAATTGATAAAAATATATCTGTTTTGTATGTTTGATCAAGCAGTTTTTTTAGTAACCTTAGTACACATTCATTGAGATAAAAAAGAAACAAATTTATGTAGTTTCAGTATACACTGTAGTTTTTGCCAAAATATGGACTACTTGTTATTCAAAACAGCTAGTCTTCTAATTAAACTGCTAGATAAATAACTAGAGGTCATGTTCAATGTCTGTGCAGTCTCATTGGTTCACTGAGTGCAGTAAATAAATAGCAATAACATAGTTTAAAAATATGAAAACACAAGAATTAAAAATATGAAAATGAATAAAATGAAAACAAGATTTATATACAGTATATATTGTATCGATTGTATTAATCATAGCAAAATTGCCAAAATTCATATGGGACAAAATTAAATTGGAAGGGGAAAAAACAATGTGCAATACTCTTAGCAATACTAAAACTATTTTAATAATTATACATAATTTCATTAATCTTCCGAAGGAAATAACCGATTTGCTTGAAGATGTTTCATCAGATACCATGGCTAGTTGAAGCCAAATTTTCTGAATGAAACACTTTTTTATGTATGCATGCAAGTTCATAAACCTTTGCAATATTAGTAGTTATACACAGTGTATAGCCTGTAATAAACTCTAACATTATTCATTCCAGAGCATCGCAATTGTAATTCACTTGTTTGCAGTTTATCGAATTATATACAAGGCATCACTAATCATCATGTAATGATTCATGTGTAATTTTTGGTGCATCCAGGAACCAGAATAGCTACAATGTAGATGCATAAAAAAATACAATAATAATGGGGCCATATCAGGCTGAGCATTCATTTCATTTGTTATTCTTCCGTCTTGACAAGAGTAATTTTAGGTGTGACTGAGGTCATTTTGCAATACATATATACATTGTCACTTCCTTGTGTTATATTTTTTTCTCAGCAAAACAAAAATATAACACGGGGTTAAACTCCAGAAAAAATTACCACAAAAGATAATAAAAAGAAAAACAGAGAAACCGCATCTCACAATCAGAGTTTCAAAGTTCACCGCACACAATTAACTACAATACTGATAAGGATTTGTGTTTCATTTTACTTCAGCCTTGTGTGTATAGTTCACAACTCAGCTTCAAATTTCATCAAACTAAACTATGCATAAATAGATATTCAATGACCTCTTGACGTCACAATATTATACATAAAAAATGAACTGCAAATTTTGAAGCACAACAAAAATTGACTAATATTTTTAAAGTGATAATCAAGATATATCCTTAACAATTCATGCAAATTTCTTTATAATTGCAAATATAAAGTGTAACATTATTGCGTAATCCAAGAATTATAACAACAATCATTCATGTATATAGGATTAAGTGCCCTTAAAATATAAAGGTCATGTAATTTGGTGATTTCCTATTTGTCACAATGGTATATATGCACATCCTGTAATGTTTCCAGTTTAAATTTCCACTTCCAAATTGCAGTAAACAGTTCCTGAAAAATGTTTCATAGTGGCATAGTCAATTTCCCATTAGTTGGTTCCAAAATTGGTTTGACCAATTAACATGTGAATAAATTATAGGGGGTAAGTGGCTTCAATATGGATAAATGGTGGCTAGTTGGCAATTGAAAATTGGGGAGGGGGGCCAATGACCCTTTACCTTCTATCGTTTAATCAATGAGCTGTATGGGTTATTGGTTTAATCATGAAGCTCAGAGGAAACAGTATGTACTGTAGAAAGGAAGGTAAAAATGCAGAAAGGCAAGCCAACAAAACTGTCAACTTGAGGACAGACTCGATTTCACAAAGTTTAAAAAAATGAGGAAACTTTGTGCACTTCCGTGAACAGTATGAACCACCAACTGTGTATGCACTCAGTTTATACAGTCCATCTGTTGCTATATTAAACGCAGCAGAATCTAGCTTTTAAAACTAGTTTGCAGATCACACCAAAAGAGGACATATTTTATCCAAAAACATAGGATAATATCATAAGGTAAAACGGTTTACCAGGCATTACAGCATGTCTACAAACTAGATTTCAAAATGCAGATTAAATACGAGGGACACTGTAATAAAAATATTACAAACATCACCCATAAAACTATTTTTAAAAGTTAACATGAAATTGCAAATGTTGATTTACTCACATTTGCACAGATAGCACATTGCAAATAACGTATAGGGAATAATACTGATTTTTTCCGGTACTTGCATGACAATGACACCTTTCAATAGGTCAACATCCTGTTTTATATCGAATGAAATGGCACTGTATTTGTATTGTGTACTATATTAGCTATTTTCAATCGCAAGATTAAAAGTAAAATAATTTTTCCCTCCACTTTATTTTTGAAAATAGCAGAACTTTTTACATGGTGTTTCATGCAAAAGTGTTGCAAATTAATGAACTTCTGCATATTTTCCATGTAAAGTAGGATTTATAATTAATGTAAAATATTACAGTCCAGATGAAATATAAAACCAAATCATTTCTAAGTGTAAATACTTTCCTGTGGGAAACTGACATGGGATGTTAATGCGGTATGCACCTTAAAATAGGATGAAGGCAGAATTTGGGACATACATGTCCCATAATGAACTTCCAAACCATGTGCCATAAATCTGTAGCATCTATATTTGGAGATTGCATCACCATACAATCGCGGAAATGAAAAAAAAAATACCAGTTTCGACGGACATAATCTGAATCCGCAACTTGCTTTGCTGGCACTTGTTCAATGAACAAGCAGTAACCGGTATTTGGCTTTCATTCAAGAAGTTTTAAAAGGCCATTTAAAAAAAAAAGTTTACACGTCAGTCCGGAATAACTTTTTGGCACTGTAAGGAAATTTCCTTTGCAATTATATAGTGGACAAATACCTTTATGACGTATTGGGTAACCGTAACATTTACTATCGCAGTTAACAAAAGCAAAACAATGTAATCAATTTGGCTTGCTTTTATAACCGGGACTGTGTCTCTTCAATTGTTGATAGAACTCCACGACCTAGTTGAAGGATAAACAAACAAACATTGCAACATACAGGTAAAGCAGGTGCCATATTCTGCCACCGACACAAACATTGCAAACGTCAATTGTTGGCGTAATTATCTGTGCCTTGATAATATCAAGATATAATATGCAACAACAATTTAATAGCAACAAGTTTATAGGTTACCATAGTACTAGTAATGTTTTTAAAACACTTACTGGACCCACGTGCGAATCAGCAATCCTTTTCAAATGTACACTTGTCTTTCCCTTGCCGACAACATCCTGAAAATACAGTTTTCGTTAAATGCGATATTATATTAGGTTAAAGGACATATGCGATATTATATATACCTTGGAGAAAGATTGGCAGATGGTAAACAACCTCCTGCCGCAGCTTTTAAATAATGGATGATCAAGATCGATGCCTTTGGATTCCAAAGCTTCCACAACAGCAACGCGAAGTTTCTATACAGCAATAAATAATGAGTTTTTTTTTATATATACATGCTAATAAAAGTATCAATGTAAATTTATTCCCGTCACATAGCAACATCATGTTTACTTCCTCTCAAGGACAAGAACTGCCAACTGCGCAGAACTCGAAAATTGTTTATCCACTTTTGGCTAGCTGTATCACAACATTTCACTATTGCAAGTCAGATTTAGACAATTTAGTATTTTGCAATTGAATAAACCAATGAACTAGAATCAGTTGCTTTAACTCTAGTAACAAAAAGTTATTGATCTACATACAGTAGAACATCCATTATCCAGAAATTTATTAGTATCTAAGATCCCAGATTATCCGAAACGCTAAATATTGATTATTTTGTCTCATTTTTTCTTCTCGTAAAAACAATGATTTCCGTGTGAAATTTTCAGAAAACTGATTTGTTTTTATAGGGGCCACCTCTTGATTTCCATATGGATTTTCCATGAATCGCAAGCTCAAAGTCAAACAAGTTTCTCTAACAAAAATCAATTATGAATTTAGATTTTGAGCCATTCATAAAATACTCATTTCTGCAGTTTGTATACATTATCAATTAAACTGCATACGAGTAATGATGAAAAAACATTGTCCTAACAAATTCGGATAATCGAGGTTTTACAATAATCCAAATTCCCTGAACTGCATATTTTGAAACAATGAATATGATATTAAAAATAGAAAATATACCCTTTTTAGTAAATCTTCACTGTCTCTGCATTTTGTACTTTCTTTCGTGGATTTCACATTTTCACGTGGTTGGTTTTCCTTTGTTGGTTTCACAATATCTGATACTGCTCCAACATCTTTATTATCAATCTTCATCCTAAACACATGCAACAAATGGATGAATATTCAATATGTACTTTTTGTTTGTGATTTACTTTGAGAAACGGACCTTTTCGGGGTCTGCTGCAGAGGAGTTTCTAATTTTCGCTTTCTAGGGCTACGCCGCAATGGCTTATTTCTGGTCACATTATTCCTATCAGTGCAATTATCACGAGGAATGAATTCATCTCGACTTGATAAGGTGTCAATGCTCAAAAACTGTTCCCGCATCTTTCCAGATTTCTGCTCTAATTTCTCGCTATCACTTCCTTTGTTATAGCTTTTAAAAAAATAAATAAAAGAAAATAAATATGTGACAATTCCAGGAATTCAATCAACAGTAGGCACCCTGAATAAAATAAAACTATACTTACTACACATCATGATATAGTGATAACTTGCACAGTGGCCATTGCACAACAGCCGATTGCTGGTCATTTGATCCAATCCGCAAAACTTTCTCATTACCAAACTGAAAAAAGTTTAATTTATAATTAACATAATAGAAACCTTACATCTATTTCTTAATACAGTATAAATACCACGGAAGCTTTGTTAATTGGGATATTTCTTGCTTCGCCTTTCTTTGTAAAACACAGCAGCAGATCTTTGACAGTTGTTATCGGAGCTAAAAAAAAATTGATTTTTATAAGATTTAAGGATATTTCTAATTCCTTAAATATCCAACAAAACTCACATTTGAAAGGTAAAACGGGAGGAGCAAATCCTCCAAGTGTGTCAGAAGATTTATAACGACACAACGATTCCGTCATTGAGCTTCGGAATCTAAGTGATCTAGTTTCAGCCAAGTTGCTAAGATCACTGGGATTTAAATCATCAGCTTTTCGGTGTTTATCTTCTATTATTATAGTTGATCTTTCAGAAGTTTCCAAGTCTTTGTTCTTAATAAGTTCCAATGCTTCGTTAGCAAAATATGCTGTTTCTAGCCCAGGAATAACTGCAAACACTAATTTTCTGTTTAAGTTTCAGACTGCATGAAATGATACGCATATTTTGATTGTCCAATTGCATAATCTTACCTTCATTAGGTGTATTACATTTATCAGCTGTTAAAAGTTTGTCAATTTGATGTAGTTGATGGCCATTAAAGTGGGGAATAGTGTTGAAAATCATATCAGTGTCCATGTTTGGTATAATTTCTGTGTCATCAATGGTTGGAATTATTGCCAATTTGTGATAAGCAAGTGCATTGAGTTCCAATGGTCCACGAAGCTGATACATTGTATCATTGGCAAAAAGAAAATCAACGTATTTGACATCACCGATTGGATTCCACTGTGGATCTAAAACAAGGGAATTATGTACAATTACCAATTTAAAAAAATATAATTATGTATAACCAATTTATGATCTTACACTGAATGACGCCCAGTGCTATTTGCATTCTCCATTTTTCCTTTGAAAATGAATTTTCCTCGACTGGATTTGAAACACCATCACATCGGTAACTCAGGCGTAAGATTGCACATCTATTCTACAAACAAAACAACTCATTATAGAGTGTAACAATTTATTATTAAAGTCATTAGTACAATAAAAACATTCTATACACTAGCGCATTTGTTGAACAGCTGTAAAAAATCCCTCGCTACTTCGGTACGTGCACTCAATTCAAACCGATGTGATGAAAATAGGTACAGCGGTACTGATTGTAAGCAGCACACAGAAAGTAACATCAGATTATCAGAAAAGCACATGTGTTTTTCTTGGATAATATCATTGTCAGCGTTCTGAAGCCCTTCCGCAGAATTATTTTTCACCGATATCACACGGAAGGAACCAAATTGTTTCATTTCGGAATTCTGCAATAAGATAATGAACGTCAAAGAAAATAACTATAAATGTAACTTCCAAGTACAACTCACTTGGTAGTCCCACCAACACAATTGCCCTGTCCAAACGGTTCCTGGCCGAGTGACCGTGGATCCCAAATGATGGATGGAAACCGTTTGTGCATTGAGAATTTCAACCCAATCACAGGTATTAACAGCTGGGTGAGTGGAAAATAACTGTCCTTGGTGATGGCAAATGGTGAAACGAGCTTGATGCCAACTTTGCAACCTTTTGAATGCACCGTACAGACCCAAGTCGTTCCTGTAAAAAAATCCAGGATCAAATTAATTAAAAATTTGAACAATTGAACCGAAAATAATTCAAGATATATGTAGTTACTCTGGGGAAGGTGCATCTTCGCCAACAATTACCCACATAACATCCAGCAAAAACGAGCCTGCAACCACAATAAACCATTCTTTTAATGGTAGTGACTTCCATAAAACCAGTTCCAGTGCATGCAGCATATGCAATATTATTATAAGAATTGTTCTCTGAATTATTTTAAATCCTATTTGGTTTACCAAAATTTGGCAATTGATCAGCTAGGCTGTGTATGTAATCTGCTAAATCGTCTCCATTCCACCTGCAGAAATACCTTAATTCAATATTAATCTATTAACTAGCATCACACATGTATATCATTACTGTGTGTCATGCTGTAACACGGCCAATTCATCATCCGTATTTTCCACCAGCACTTCCCTCCAATTCTGGAGAAAATAAACATAAGTAAAATAGTTTATCTTACGGACTAACTATATTGTAATAATCACTCAACATATTACCACTTCAGAATCTGTATGAGCTTTAAAACAATTAACGATAGAAATGTAAACGGTTTCCGTAAACAAAATAGGGTGGCGATGCTTGGCATCTTTACATTCTATAAAAGATTGAACGAGTTTCTTCAAACTCGTTTCAAGCGTAGACAAGTCTGCAATTTCAAGTAATTTCTAATTAGATTGGAATATTAACCGATTAACCAAACGAAAAATTGGCGATTACCTGATCCATCTGTCGTTACAGCAACCAAAAAGTACCGTTTCATCGTTCAGTTCATTCATCGAAATTTTCGCGGCTCCCCATGATTTCATCACGTCGTTATTTTGACATAGTTACTCACAACTCCGGAAACAGAAGCGCCGTTTCCAAGAACAACTCGTTCTGGCTCACATTATTCACGCTAGAGTTGCCCGCGAAATTCAAATCAAAGTCCCCAATAGCCACAACTTATTTCATGCCAAAAGTCCTCAAATGCAGGGAATTAATGTAGTTATTCTTTATTAGTAAAACAGACCTGTACAATACATTAACACACACATATTCAGAATAACATTAAAATGTACGTGGGCTATCCGGAAAGTATTAGCTGTTTTTTTATTGTAATAAGTATAACATTTTTAAAAATAGTTTAATACGCATCTTAAACGTTTTATTAATTAACATTTTGCATTATGGCAGCATTGAATTTGTAAATAAAACTCGGCTAATACTTTCCAGATAGCCTACGTATATGAAAGCATTCAACTGCATGTTATACATTTATATACAAAGTGAAATATAATGAAATCACACAGGGCAATCATTAGATGTGATAGTCAAATCATTGACAGGTGATGTCACTGTAAGTTCCCTTGTGCTACTATCACGCTTCATTTCTCTGCTTTCGCTTCTCCTTTGCCGGAAAGACCTTTGCAAATATTGACCAGTAGATGTTGTCACATGAGTATAGTCGTATGTAAAGCCACCAATTATTCCTCCCAACATAGGTCCAACCCAATAAACCTGGTGAAAAGTATATGCACAGAAATGTCTATTGAATCGCGCAACACTGATCAAGACGCCATTATGATCGCATTTTTGATGGTTAACATCAATGTCAGCATGCACCATCTGGTACTGAAACTTGGAGTTTGCATAAGGGAATTAAACCATCTATTATTTCGGCTAGGATGAAGCCATATTGAACTCGGCGGAGCATGTAAAATACTCTATTATGCATTATGCATGAGTCAACAAGTAGATTCAATGCTTCCAGAATTAAGGTTGGGCATATGTCTGCCTTTAGGTTTATTTAAAAAAAAAATAGGTAGGGTAGCACAGATTAGAATTGCTAAGTCAGCAAAAATAAACATGCAGAAAGAAAGAAAAACAGGGAACCAGTCTACAGCAAAACATCTCATTATAAAGTCTATGATGCATCTATACAATAAAAAGTACAAAAATGAACCTGTTTAATGTTGGAAAACAGATAAAATAAATGCTGAAATTGGCAAAAAATCTGGATATTATGTGCTTTTCATATAATGAACCCTAAAGAGTCATTATGATACTGTCAGCATCAATGTTATTCATCCTGAAACCGGTCGGTCCCTTGCAATTTCACTGCAGACAGGTTTCATTGCAAATATTTGATAAATTTTGGAGAAAACAAAACAGCCCATATTGGAACATATTCTATTGAAGTACAAAATATTTGCAGTACATACCCAGTGGTCCGTCCAAACATTTGCGATGATGGCAGGTCCTAGCGAACGGGCCGGGTTGAGGCTGGCTCCCGTGAACTGGAACTAATAGAAATTAATCCTCTTTTGCAAATCGAAATATTAGGTCTGGCATTGAGGGGAATTAGAGTGATATGCATGCATAATGTCGATATGGAGTTTTGTGAATATGGGTCTAGCGGAAAAGGTCTTTGCAAGCAAATGCGTTTGACAGCTCCTATCCCTTCATCGGTCTTTGCGTTTCTTTCTTTTCCGGCTTTGGGTCCGCAGTTTCTTTATTCGCCGAGGGATTTATCTTCTCAAAATCAAACTAAAAAAGGCAAACAAATAAAAGATTGCTGGCAGGATTTTGTCAGCGCTGGGGCTCTCGCTTCAACGCGCACCCACCAGCCTGCCAATGCTAGTAGTATGCTTTACCAATCGCTTTGTGCCATCTTATACGACTTTCTCAGTCAACTTTGTCACATCTGGCCGTATTATATTATATTTCCACTTTTTCTGAACATCATATCCGACGTAGAAGGCAATTGAAATTTTCCAAGCGCAACGCCGCGTGCTGCGCTCCGTATTTCCGCAATGAACGTAATTTGTCATCGAGTAATATGGAACGTCCTCTTCGGCAAATAAAGTATAGGAGAAAGACGGTGCCTTAATGCGTTTTGAAGTAAAAAACAAACATTAACAGCTAATTTACTCCAGGCTTCATCTTCAGTAAGTGGTCTAAAGGGGACGGTTATAAATTATGTTGAAGGAAGAGAGCCTCCAACTAAAAAAGTAAGATTATGTGCAATTTATTTATGAAACCTTGAAAAGGTGAAAAAAATGTTGCATTGTCAGATATAGAAGGGTGAGGTATTGACCAGTGAATGAGATTGGTCAGTGAACAGGAAAGACAAGAGCTACACAAGTGTTGCTTGTGCTCTACAAGATGACACAATGGAAGAACATCGAAAAAGATTTCTATTCACCAATAAGACTCAAGAGGTACGTACTCAACATAAGACAACATCCACTGTAGCAAGCAGACAACAAAAGCAAGCAACAAAAGTGGTTTGCACCTGGTGGCGATGGGTTGAAACAAAAAGATTGAAAACAAAGAGCTCTGGTATTTTGATCGAATAACTTCCACATGAAATACTCAAGTTTATTGTTTCAAAATTTAATATTCGTGCATCTAACCATATCTTGCAAAGCAATAAAGGTTTATGATAGGTATTCTATATCCAATGTTTCCATAACGACGCAGCAATTTTGATATTACATTTCTGACATATTTCCACAACAATAAAATAGCAAAATGTAAAATGAAATTGTAATTTGGAACGAGCTATTAAAATTATTTTAATCATGCAGTGAAAGATCTTTCCAAAACACCCAGGGTTCGCACACAGATACAGTAAGATTCAAAATTGCTCAATTTAATTAAATAAGATTTAGAAGCAAAATTGGGGACAAAAAGTAAGTTTATTAATATAATTGTGTGATTCCATTATTTATTTAAAAAAATAAATAATAATAAATAAAGACTTGCCAACTCCATATGGCGCAATGGATCCAGGAAACATTTTCATATGCACCAAGACACCGTGGTATTCACTGGTTATAATAATAAATATTGCAATGGTTATAGAAATATGACATGGTTTTTTAATTTGTCTACTGCGAAGGAAATGTAAATGAACGGGTTATTGTAATTAAAGGAAGTTTGCATGGGAAAGGAGTAATAACATAAGGTGAAAGCGTATGAAAATGGGGCATTGCAGTTAAATGCACCCAAGTTTCTTAGAGTGAAGGGTCATATTTTGATTCGCACTGTATCTCTATATTTCCCACACCAAGTAGATATCCATGTTGCTGCACTTACAGCAAAAAGGTGAGCTGCAAGATAGGCCAATCCGATAGACAGTGACTTGGAGTTGAAGCCATCAGTACGCTGAGTTTCCATATTGGCTAAAACAGCCACAACCACCACCAATGTTGCCATGAACTCCACTCCAAAAGCCTGACTTGGGTGAACTTGCGAATGCACCAGAGTCACCCCACCTTCAACAACAGCGTTTCTCGGAGTCAAGCCATGCAAGATGGCCGCGCCAAATATGGCACCGATACACTGCGCTGTTGCATATACGCATGCGCGCAACGGTGTGATATGTCGTGTTACCAGCAAGGCTACACTAACTGCAGGGTTAACATGTGCCCCACTCACACTTCCAGCACATTGTACCATAGTCGCAACTGTCATCCCAAACGCAAGCGCCATTTTCACTTCCTTCCACGCTGCATTTCCTTTGTTCTCTTTGTTTGCATTGCCACCAACATCAACAGATGCTCCACAGCCTACAACAACTAGAAGTAGTGTGGCTAAAAATTCTGTTCTAACTGCTTTCCAGAAACGGTAACTGCGCATTTCATCTCGCATCGAGATTTGAGGTGGAAGAGATTCTACATAGCGTTTCACCAGGCTGACGCTTGAGGGCGTTTCGGCAGCCATCATCCACTGGCGGCCATCTTTGGTCTTTTGGCACTGAAAACCATGGAGAAGATCAAAGGAAAATCGATTCAGAAAATAAAAAAAGCTCTTTCCAATTCACATATATACACCAGGAAAAACAGGATGTCACATACTCGTATACTGAACACCTTTTTTTGAGTTTGCAAACAATCAAAGTAGGATGTTAAGCATACATAATCACGCTTACACCCATAAAACACTCCTAATGCAATCTATATACACTATACCTATCCACTCACAAATGCTGTCCATTGTGTACAAATCTTACGAATGCACAGCAAAAGCTATTGACATGGGATGTAATCATCTCAACACCTTACAGACACCTCCTAAACACCATTGAACTTTTGTGTTATTCTTCATTCAAATATTTTTATAGAGCAGAATTAAGTCTTTTATTATGTTGAACAAGTTTTAGAACTAGGCCATGTGTTAAAACCTTCAATATTCAGCTTGTATATAGGCCAAACATTTATATACATCGGGCTTTTATATAATGTGTAGTGGCTTCATTTCGGTCATGGATTAATAACGAACCCTGAAGGTATAAAGAGACATTATCCCACTTGAGCACAGTCTATTGACTTATAGCATGCACTGTCCAATTTGTATGAACCATCCTAAAGTGTCATTAATGTCTCGCCGCAAGCTTCAACAAAATGGCCCATTTCAAAAAGTCTTCTATTCGGATTCACTTGCTCCTGGAATGGACATAAATCTGTGCTGAAGTGAACAAATGGGTTCTGGTTACATCGGTTTGTCGTTACATTAAAAGTGACTTGGCGTGGTTTATTATCGATTGACCCCTTCCCCTTCTGCAAAAGCGCCAAGGCTTTAGGGCGTTTCCAGTCATTGCCATGGTACTACTCTATAGAAAAACTATCTCTGACCTGGCCCTCAATATTGATTTTACACAAGGACCACTCGTAGTAACTCTAGCCGATAACTGAAATTGCCTTATTATGGCAGTTTCATTGCAACTACACTCTTGTTCCAGCAGAATTACTTGTGCCGTAAAATGTCCCTACTTCTGTAATATACCCTACTGATTCAATTTCATGTTTACTTTCTTCATTACACCCTTCCAGCAGGTGCAAGTATTACATAGATTACAATATCGATAAGCAAAGAGACAGGATGTTCCATCATAATCTGTCATACATGCTATAGGGGTTACTAGGGTGTTAAAGATGTAAGCAGAACAGTTATTGACACACCCTCTGGCTATGGCTATGCTGCAGTTTTTACACCAAAAGTTGGAGAAAAAGCACCACCCAGTCAATACAGCATTTCCATTTAGCGATTTTTCTGCAATTTTTTCGCAGCAGTGCTTCAACACGATTGGATAATCTGAAAAGCAAGCAGTCTAAAGCCTGTATGCCATTGCAATAAGCCGCACATGTGTCTGTATACAGCTTTCAAGCTGATATCTCATCACAAGTGTACTTATTACCCATGTCTGAATGCCATAGTCATAGTTAAATTATTTACGTGGAACTGAGGTCACTGAATCATTAAAATTAAACAGAACTAGTCTTTTAAAGGAGAAGTTCCACCCTTTTTCGAACATACCCTAAAAACATGTAATCAAACACGGAAAATATGGTGAAAAAA
>JAQFZQ010000169.1:0-45444 GCA_034696005.1 Glomeris marginata | reverse complement strand
TATTTACAAAGGTTCTATAAAACACACAGAAACGAACTATAGCTCAAACAAAAGAGCGTCTTTCGAACTATTAGGCTCAATTTTATCGTGATCGAGGCCCCTTCAGGCCACCAGCAGCGGCGAGTTTCCGAACACCACTTTCCAAAAACCAAAAAATTGTATTTCCCCACCCTAAAAACGTCAAACGTGAGTTCTCGCCTTAATAAAGAAAGCAATTTTTAACTACGTTTTCCACCATTCACAATAGACCCACATTTTCCCTGTCTCTATTCATCAAGTCCTCTAAAAAGTTCGGTTATAATGACCCCTGTTTTTGTGACATTACCACTTCTATAACCCTTTCACCATGCAGAGACAAAAGTTTTTCTTGTGCCTCCCCCCCCCATTAAATCATACCATTTGTCCTTCGAGTATTATAAGTTTTGATATATGTAAAAACAATTACAACCTAATAATCAATCAAAATTTAAACAATAAAAAAGGATAATGGATACATACTATAGAGAATGTTGCCATGTAAAGTAAAGTGCAGTCATTGCACTTCATTTTTCCACCATATTTAAATATGACGTCACATATTCTGGGAATCACCAAAAGTGTGACAATAAAGGAGTATAGAAAGGTACACATTTACCATCACCATTGTCAACCTTCACAGCATGTGAAATTCTAGATCCCTGAATAATCTTATTTGTATAAATTACTCTTACATAAGGACGTCATCTATCATATATCAATTGTAATTTACATAAAATGAATTTTGCACGCCTATTTTCCAAGAAAAGTTTTGCTGTGACGTCACTGTAGTGTCAGTTAAAATTTCCAATTCCATTATTGTTTATAATCATTTCACAGTTGTTTTAGAGATAGATCCTGCTAAAAATGTTTGAAAAGCGTAAGAAGTGGCCTGTCAATGACAAAGACAACATCCTCTTTTTCAACGGAGCCAATGAGGTAAGCAAGCTCTTCTTGTTCCCACGACATGGGCGTATTCTAATCGTCATTCCCAGGAATTTCAAAGCCGTTACGTCATTGGCCGCCAACATTACAATAGAGGTTGTCATCACAAATTGGTAGACCACTTTTAATTACACTTCAAAACGCTATACATCATACCGTTAGGCCAGCCTTGGCAAATTAAAGTTTTCCATCATTATTACACATTTCCTCTTTCAATATTCATTACAGTATTTTAACTATCCCAAGTGAAGTACATTTTCGATTACTTCTATAGTTATTCTATTCAAAATTAAAATACCATATTATACAATGAAACCTGTCTATGGTGGAATCTCAAGGAACAGGACTTTCCACCATTGGCAGGTTTTCCAGTATAATTTTGTTTTTTAATCAATCATGCTGTCAATGGCCCAAAATGAAGTCAAAATTCCACCATAGACAGGTTTTACTATAACTAAATGTATAAACGTATTTATGTAAAAATGGAAATTAATACCAAACAAGTCCAAGTACACCTTCATACATTATGTTTGTGACAGATTAGCCAACAAGTACTATAGTTTAAAAGGTAGTTTAAACTTCTTACATACATATACTATAGTAAAAGAAAGTATTGTTCACTTACATAGTACTTCAAATGTCAAAAGCCTTGGTGAAAGTTTGGAGGCATGAATGAGCAAACAGCGTGTGCCATGCACAGCAGCTTTCCAGACTCGAATGACAAATGCGAAATTCGTTCATCGACATATGACTCGAGAATTACTATAATTAAAGTGAATGAAGCGTGGTCACCGTTTTCTGAGAAACGTTGCGCAGTCACCGATGACGTCAATGGTGACGATGCGAGTGTGCAGTGCCATAATAGCCGAGTGAAATGAAAATCCATGCGGCACAAATACACACACAAACGCACGCACACGTCCGAATACGACCACGTCTCCGAGCGCAATGACAAGACACGGCCAGCAGCGAGAAACACTGGGTAGGACGGGCGCATTATGACTCACGGAGGGAAAGCAGGTGGGAGGAGCCGTGCATAATTTGAATAATCAGACGGCGGCGGCGCGTTGTGACGTCACAACGCCGGCGGCTAGCCGGGGTTAACGTTCACCAAATGTGCATTAAACACGTGGGAATGAACGTGTACATAATTATCGAGGCCAGACACGGTCCTCCTGGGGCTTGCCTGTCAACAGATACGTGCCAAAAGTCACAACATGCCTTCCAGGCGCCCCTTCATAAATTTCGTCAATTCTCTATAAGACATTTTTCAATGATTTCGTCATCATCATCATTATTATGTATTAATACAAACTGGACTGCTGGTAAAAACCAGTCAACACTCGTTATTAAGAAATTTACTGCAAATCGATGCGGATTTACATTTCCTATTCATAACAGTAGCCTATACTGTAATTGAATTTCAATGAGTACGTACAATATGGTGCAATACATTGAAAATTAAAACGCAGCCTCGAAAAATGATTTATCTGCGGTATTCTTGTTTATAATATTATTCAGCAAGATCAAATAAAGCATACGTTTCTTTACAACTTGACACATGTAAAAGGTACTAATGACACAAAGGTTACGTTTCCTTTAGAAACTTTTTAATAGTAGGTACATATAGGCCTACTATGGATTATGGCATGTGAACAATTTTGACAAATCAGTTTTATTTGTGCTGTGAACCAAACCCTCCTTTACTGCATTTTTGTTTTGTCTTGTTTGGAACTTTTTCCAACACCCAAACATGTTAACAATCCTTATCCCGAGTTGCAAAAGCTATGTTTTCACTTTCCATTTTGTTTTGAAAGAGAGTGTTCCATTTCACTTTACACACAATCAACTGTTTTTTGACAGTATGTAGGGTATGTAAAACAGCATTTCTTCTAAATGGACTCCACCCATATTTAAACGACATGCTTGACAGCTTCCATTTGAATTAATATAATGTAACAGTTTTAGCCTCTGAATTAAGTTGAAATACACTGTTTTCAAAGAGTGTCCTTAGATAATTCCCATAATGAACATAACTTTTTAAAGACTCGTAAAATTGTATAAGTTCTGTTCCAGTTCTTCAACACTTTCAACATGTTTCAACTCTGGCTATTCATAAATTCTTGTTCTGTATCCACAGGTTTTTTGGGGCGCCACCTGGTATCGAAAGTGGCAAACAATTGGGAAACTCGTCATTTCAATCGAACTAAAATTATGACAATTTTGTATAATTTTTCATATATTTTAAGAATATAAACTAACAAAATATTAGTCGTCCATTTCTAAGAATGCATAGTACTAACTTTCTAACGCGTTACTTTTTAATTTAAATTGGGGACATCCAGGCAATAATAGTTTGCATAAAGCCTCTAACAAAGCCGAATAAGACACAATTATGATATAGCATAAAGCAACATTTAATTGCGAATAAAAAAAATCCTGACCCCAATAATTCAATTACATGCGATTCATTTTTTTCTTCTCATTTTACAACTGGGAAAATTTCAATAAAAATGTTCTATTATCATGCATAGAATTGTTGATTTAAAGTGTATTGTGCTCATTCATTTTCCATGTATATTATTTGCTTCCTGGTATACATAGGGAAAATCCATTAAGTTTTGCAATGGTTGCTAACAACAAACAAAAAATTGTCTCGCAGACAAAGGACAAAAATACTATTCAACTTAGAAATTCGAAAGATAATATTATTTATTCAGTTGGGAAACACGGTGAGTGGAAACAAAAGGACAATACATCTTCTTAATCAATTTGATATACACTGCCATCTGGTGGGCTGGTGACTTATGAAACACCTTCCTCTTCAGTCGACCACAATCAAGATTTGGAATAAATCCGTGAAATTCGCTTCCAACTCAAATGTTATTTTAGACCACGGGCATTATAGCAGAGCACCAACAATAAAATAACAATTTCTGCAAGCTCCGAGGCTAACTTCAAATTCCCCTCCCCCTCAACCTCTCCCTGCTCAGGGGCCCTTGGGCGTTGTTTGCTCGAGGAACCAATGGGGGCAGAGTCGTCATTTCCTGCAATTAGGCATCGTAAAACAGCTATACTCTTCCAACATCACATATAGTGACGTCATTGATACTAGCTTATACCTGTTCGCAAGTGGGTAGGACCTTATTATATTGCACTCATTATATAATACCCCCTCCCCATTGGTTCTCATCAAAACCTTCAGGCTACTGTTGTAAAATACCATGCTGAAAACAGTATATTCTGCACAGGTGGCGCTACAACCGATTTCCAATTATAATTAATTGTTTCATTTTTGGGAATAGTGGTCAATGTGAAACAATATATTGTTTCACATTGACCACTATTTTACCCATGTAAATTTACATATTTATGAATTTAAAAAGATGTTTTGGTTCATGTAATCATATTGAAAAAATATTTTACTTGCGTCTTCTAAATCAATTTCCATTATATGAGTCACTCATGAATTTACCGACTTCTTACTCATGTTACTCTCATTAGTTTCTCAACGTGGAAAACATTACCAATCTAGGAAGGGACCCACTGCATTAATCCTTAATAGTATTTATTAGCTTTATTAGCCAAGGTGTAATTGAATAAGCTTAGCAACCATTTGATTAGTTAAGGCTTCATTAAGAAACGCTGCTGTTCACGTTAGATGACGTCACGTTATTGCAGGTGAAACAAAAATCTCACCTGGATTCTTTTATATACATACGTCTGTTGTGTTTGTAACTGTACTTTTTTATTGTTGCGAATGCTTATTCAAATAGGAACACATGGGTGTCGGAGCCAATCGTTTTAATTGGGTTTAATTAGGCGATTTAATCGTGTTGTCCGACACGCATCCTTTGGGGGAATTTTTCGGGAAACGCGGCAGACACGTGTCGGGTGACGTCACCAGGTGCGCAATTATAATTGCAACAAAACGTCGGCGTCCGAGCACACACGTATAATAATAATAATAAAAACGGGTGGGAAAACACAAGAAACGAGGCAGCAGACGTTTATATATATATTGTATAAAATAAAACACCTCTCGCTTTTCGTTCGCACAGACAGCCAAACAAACATTGTACAATTTTCCATCAGACAATGAACTGAAAATGAAAAACTCCTTGCAAATCTCCACTTTGCAATTCAACTGTTCGCTGGCGCAAAACGTCACGCACCACACACACAAACATTATTTACATTTATTTATGTAGGGGTTCCATGCGTAAAAGATTTTAGCAAACCAGACAATTACACCTCCATATTTTCCCCTTTGCCCACAGAACAAAGAATTAAAACTCTTCTAAGTTTTCTTGCACATCAAAATGCACTCCAACTTGCGTTTAAGCCTACTTTCTTTCCTCATTGGCACGATTCACACAACACAGACACATAGTGCGAGAATTTATATACAACACACGCAATTTAATAGATTAAAAAGATTATATAAAGTCTCTTCCGTGATCCCTACTGTTCCCATGTAATTCACCAAAGCTATAGCATTAAATAGTGTTGTATGAAAATACATGCTACTATATACGGGGAATATGGGATCAGATTTCCACTGAAAATGATATATGTTTCCTCGCGTTTTGTTTATTCATCATCCGGAGCAAATAAAATCATGCTGAAAACAAATCACAGCAAATTGCTGCTCCTAGACATGCTGTCTTTGCAGATAGTATACTATACTGTGAATATGGAAAATGGTACAAATGAGATTTGAAGATTGCGCATTTTCGAGCAGACGATGCATTCAACATCTAATGGAAATATTCCAAGCCTTCCCGTCTCTCAAAAAACGTAGAAAATTGGATATTTAATATTTAATATCAACCTTCATAGAATAAATAAGGTAGTTTTACGGTTCTTTAAATTAACTATAAAAGGCAAAGTATTCGGATTAGGGAAGTTATTCCACTAAATTTAGTACTGAAATCAAATAAATTAGCTGACTGATGTCCAATAAGTCTCCAATTGGAAGTTATTCAGCAGTGTCAAAGCAAAATGCATGTTGGAATTTTGTGTCTATTCAAGTAAGCTGTGCACTCAAATAAATTGCAAGTGACGCCAATTGAAGTGAACCTCGATTTGGCACAAACTCCAATAAATGCCTTATATGGGTATCCCTTAAAATAAACTTTGATGAACATAAAAGTATTTTCAGCGAAATTAACAGAAATACACGTTGTACTTTCTAATAGCTTGAATATAATAGTAAAACTGTGATGGTTGCATGGTTGGATAGGAAAACTACCACCACCACCTGAATATAAGAATTGGCAGAGAAAAAGATGGGTTTTATTGGGATTTGCAGAATGAAAAAAAATTCATCTAGCGCAATAATTGCATGAGGGCTAATCACTGACATCCAGGTGGCCCTTTGGGCGCCATTTGCAACGCATCAACAAGCGACGCAGCGCTCCGGCTAAACGCCATACATCACTGGAAGGCAGCACAAATTCGCCACTCGTGGCGAGACACTGTAAAAGAAACCGAGTGACAAGTAAAACGTACAGAAAAAGTAAAAGCCATCAGTTGGCAGCCATCACTCTTGCTGCACTCCGGTTCAAGTCATAAATTCGCTATTTACTCAAACTCTGTATCCGTTGGAGGCCCATGGCATATAAGCCAGACAGGATTTTTGCACTACTTTTTATTCCCACATTTTCCACAATTTTTCTTCGCCTCAAATCACGTGATGTGACCCGGGTGCGAAACTCCGATTCCTGGGCATTAAGCGAGCTTAGAGCAGTCTCAGATAGAGGATTGGGCCAAATAAGTTACAAACGCCCAAACCCGAAAACCCGAACGTGAAACTACTACAACATCAGAGTGAACCGGGTGGTCCGAAAGTCGGGATCAATCAAAATCAACGTTGGTCCCTCCCCCCCCCCCATTTTTTAAATAAAAAAAAAACACTAGTACTTTTGCATCACCCTTCTAAAATGATCCTTACATATCGAAAAGTCATGTTTACCAATCCATACTGTGCAAATTTATCACAGTTTCCAAGGAAACCTTGCAGCATATCCTTTAAGTGGAACACTGTATTTGAGCGTTCACAAAATGAAATATATTATACCGTAAACGGATTTGGCATTTTAGAGGAACCACATTGAAAGTGTGCTTTTGTGTCAGCAGCTCTCAGCACAGAGATAATAAAAGAGCATTTATTGTTTCCAGCCTCCCTATAAACCACAAAACTCTTCTATAGTCTGCAATATACAACCATGCGGTACAGGATCTTTGCAATCAAGCAGCAACCACTTGAGTGAGTGGAGCTCGTAACGCACCAGTTCACAGCCTGCAAACCTGGACCCACATATTCCTCCCTATATATAGTGGCAATTTGTAGCTAGGGTTTTAGGTCTACACTCTAAAAGGCTGTAAGTGCAATACCTCATGGTGATCATCTATATCTTATGTTTTCACATAATGAACTTTAATAAACGTAAATCCAAATTTGACCTCAAATTTAAATAGGTCCAAAATTATTACAGCTATAGCTACCCGAACAAATATGTAAAGCTATAAACGACTTCGGTTAAAGCGAATAATCGGCTATAATGTCACAGTCTGAGTCAGTATTAAGGCTGAACAATAAAATTAAATTATTTTTAAATATCAAAATTGGGTTAGGAGGACACATTAAAATGATGGACTGCATACAGAGATTGATAACTGCGTTAATTTTACAGGTTTACTCCAAATTAATATAAATTTAATCCGTTTTTAACTGAGGTATTTAATCTTGTCCATGCTGCACTAGTGTGAAACAGTGTATTCAATTCTATTACTCTGCTATCGGAGCCTTAGCTGTGATCACGTGACCCAAATATTTAACAGATCGATTATGGCCAAGAGTATCTCGGTGATTTGATAAAGTGACTAAGATATTAGGTGGCTGACATCTGTCTACACCATCCAAACTGCGCCTCAATTGATTGTGGGGCAAAAGCAGATGGTTTTCCCCGCACAACATCATCGCTTTACAGGGAAGCCAACTTCTTAGCCAGAGGGTAGCTTCTATCCACACAAAGTTTCGCAATATTCTCTCGACGCCAAATCGGGTCAATTTCCATTACAATGTGGCAAATTCACGGCGGGGGACAATTGTCACCTCCCATTTTGTCCCCCCACATACAATAGCATGTAATAACATGAAAGATACAGGAAATAAAGTAGTCTAAGTCAGTTCAATAATAGGAAGTGCAGAAGAAATCCCACAACTATCCGAAATAGCTAAAATCGTTCCAGTTTCGGATAATTGTATATTTTTTATCGTTTTGTTTCATGCCAAGAAAAAGGTCCGAGTTAACCAACATTCATAGCACGTACAAGTAACTGGAAGAAATATTTAAATCCACAATAAACGATGTATAACACGTTACGACAGGTAATTAAATTTCCAAGTGCATCGAAGCAAATCAGCATATGTCCCGGGAAATATTTCAAGTCCCAATAATTGCAAACTATATAACAACATATAAGTGGTCTCCAAATACAATACATATGCCATCTTAAATATTTAATGGGTTCATCATACTTTGTTATCTTCGAAGCTTTCAGTTATTATACATACTTAATGACCAAATGAACTCCTACATTTTTTATTATTCGGATAAGTGTATAGTTGAAACATTAATAACGAATTCAGTGAAATACATGTAAAGTGGTTTTATTTACTTAAATAAAAAGATAAATTTGTTGAACTGCTTTCAATTAAATTTTTTTTGCTATGTTAAACGAACATTTATTTTGATACAGACGATTTTTGAATTCGAGTTGATTTTTTTATCCCCTTTCTCCATCGCTTGGTAAATCGTTCATCGGCAAATTGAAATTCCGGGTAAATTACCATCAGCACGGATTCAGCTTCACATCCATCAAACATGGTGATTATGTGAACCAGAACGCCCATTTAAATCACCGTCAATAATTTTGTCACAGTTTCAAAATCTCCATTTCATCACCTAACACGTGTCACAAATTCAAACCACACACCAACTGGACATTTCCATTTCACTAAAATAAAAATGCAGTAGTTGTCACATAACATGCAATCATTTATAGCAAATTACTTTTTTGCTCCAAATTTAGCAATGCATATTTGCATACTATTATGCACACCGACCTCAAAATGTAATCTGGATAAAACTAAATACAACTATGCTTATTTTCTCAAATTGTGCACCAATTTGTTGTATAGCACAAGCCAAAACAAAATGAAAATAGAAAGGAAAAGAGCAAAAAAGTTCATATAGGAAAAACTAATATGCAATGAAAGGGATGCTTTTAACAAATTAGGTAGCTTCTAACGTTAATCAAATGACAAATTTCGTTTAACTTTACTGAATTTTAATGCTGACGTTACTGCGTTAAAAGCCACATTGGCAAACACTCGTTCAGGACCTCCTGCGGCGCTTATTAGAGATTTCAGTAAAATTGGGGAAAGGAGGATTAAATCGACGTGTTTAAGCACCATACTTTTGCACACAAGCCTCAACAAGTGCAACATTATAGGAGATTGGAGGAGCAACACATGCATCATATTTCGCTGGCAATTTACACGTTCAGTTTTAAGAGATGTCCAAACGATGCCTGGAGTGGGCATGCCACACGCACAAAGTAATCATGCACGTAATTACCACCACTTAAAACACAGTCACGTTGTCGACAAAAACAAACTAATTGCGTGTTTTATGGACAGTAGCCTCGAATTTCCAACTGCATGTTATATAGTACAACAACCCCTGTCGTCTGCTGCACACGATTTGCTCAGATTTAGCGAATTTGACGCACACCGCCCCAGACTACAATATCGATCCCATATGGACTTTCTTTTTTTCCCCCATCTCTTCCGATTCTTCTTCAAGTTCTTTCTACATACATAACAGACAGGAAAAAATTGATACCGACAGGGTAGAGATTCCACCGGTGCAGCCAGTCAGAGAATCCAAGTCAGAGCCAGAATGCAGGATGCAAAACCAGCGAACAATCATGAATTTTTCGCATTTTTCTCAATGTTTGTAAAATACTTCGACAAATTATGTATATGTCGATTGAGTTTGCGATGCTCTTGCCAAATTCGGCTTCTTTCACGACCCCTCCGAGCTTGTCTGGGTCTCCGCCCAAAATCGATTACCAATTATTTATCGCACCCGGGTTGCCAATGTGCACCAACATCTGACCGCAGACAGACAACAGTCTTGACAAAAATGCACACTTTTGTTTTCCCAGACGCAACATTAGTCACAAGGTATCGACTGCAAATATGCTTTCGATCGAATGGTATATATAGTATGATATAAAAACAAATTGGAGCTTATTCCGAGCAGGAACACTAAGTGCATCACGCCAAGTGTCATTGTTATCAACTAGTGGAGACTCCCAAATGTTGGAAATATTATAGGCAGCTAAAAGTCAAGACAGAACAGTGTACACATTATTTATCAAAATGTAATTTAGAAGTTGTTCATTTACATTTCACAGATCAAATTGGTAAATACAAAACCACTTGAACTATACCCTTAAAGGTAAAAAGGGATTATCGCATCAAATCAAATCACGCAAATTGGCAATGCCTCATCAAATTATCGATCCGATTAGGATTGCGAGAAAAGTAGAGTGGATGGTTTCTCATTCGTCAAAGGTTTCCCTATACATTGGACAAGAGCACAGAGGCTGCATATAAGCCATGTAACCTTTTAGTACTATAATACTAACTGCATATTGGAGTCAGCCTTCTCAAGTCTTCTTCATTACTTACGCCCGACCACCTATACTTCGCAATACGCACAAACGAATAACGGGCGTAAGTTGCACAGAACATTCCCTAAACAAATTTCCCCACCATTTATTTTCTTCTGCAGTAAATACAATTCTCACATGCAGCTCAACATTCAATTTAGCATTACACCCCCTCTTATTTGTAAATTGAGTGATCCATATTCATTACACCATGCACCAATCCATCGATGAAATGTAAATTTGCCACACCAGTGCAACCGGAAACTGAAATGCCTTGTTTCGACCTCAATTGGCCGACTACAGTGCAAATCGATGGATCATGTTCGGGCATAGCTGCCATTACAATTTTGTAAAAAGAAAAATGCCCCATGTCTGAAAATGCGTACATTTTGCCCCTGTCGCCATTAGGTCGTAATTTCCAAGTCATTTCCGAAACTTGTCAACCGGCTGCAGGTTGGCAAGGAAAAAGAGCAATTGAACAAGACAAATATAATCTGGGAGAGAGAAAGAGAGAGTGGGGAAATTTTCCGAGCAATTAGTTTAAAACTGGGTGATGGCGCCTTCAAACTACTCTGCACCAGATCCACCGGATGATTTCCACTAATTACTCTGAGCTTGCTCATTTTTGCAGCCAACAATCATATATATTACACACTGCGTACAATCAGTATAAAGGACAATAAGCAGATGGCGCAAAAATCACGCCGTTTTCCCATTCAAAAGTGTATGTGGAAAAGTTGCGGCGCGCAGCGCCATCTCGCGGAATCGCATCGAGATTCGCCGCCGGCCATTGCGCTGTAACAAAACGTGTCGAGAATGAGTTGTTTTAACGTGAATTTCCCGTTATTCCACGTCACAATCTAATAAATACGCAGTGGATCATTGCGGCGACCTCGCCACAAATGTCGTAGTCATGGCGACTGACACAAATAACTATCCGTTTTCTTACTTTCAGTGACGGCAGCAAAAGCTCACGTACCCACACACCAGATTTGATCACTAAATTTCACTTCCCACACGCATAACATCAACCCACATGCACTCTGATGATGAACCCACACACACTACTACACATACACTCCAAGCGAGAAAGTTACACCAACACGTGAATGATATGCTGACATTTGACTATTAATTACAAGTTCAATCTTATTATTTGGATCAAAAATAAACACATTGGAACCATGTCGTAAAAGTCTAGTTCAATATCATGTACAACATGTGAAAGATATACAAGTCAGTGGCAGCATACAAAATTAGCTAACAAAATTCTGGTTCTACTCGGCTTATAGTTCAAAATTAGAATAACAGGTGGCGCTCCACTCAACTACGCCTGCAATCAACGCGTGCTTTCAAGTAATTGTGCCATGTCACTTGTACAATAACCTGTCAGAAGCAGCTTATTATTCATGAATAATTAATCTGCAATTCATTATTGTAACTTGAGACCAAATGTGCACTACTATATATAAATAACTATAGGCTGGCTATATAAGTACACTTTCCATTCTGAATTAACAATTATGTATATCAATAAGAAATTGTAATTAGTAATTAACATGTGAACAGACTATTTACTATAATAATAGTTTCATTTTGGTATTTCAGTGCAATTTTCATCACTATTTGCGAATTCTTCAAACAGTGACGTCGGTCACTTAGTGCTAATTGGCTCGAATCTTTTGAAGTAGTACTATACAGGGTGTATACAAACCCTAGAACTTTCTATAATATAACACATTCACATCAACACCCTGTATATAGCATTTGTGACGCGGTTTATTCTTTTTCTTTTATTGTTAGTTTCAGTAAGATATGCATTTCCCCCTTTACAGCCAAGTTAAGTGCTTTAAAATCTCATACATACATTGTAATTTGAATTGAGTCGTATAAAAGTTGCTTTATCTAATGTGCCCTTACACAACTGCTCACAATTTTATGTACAACCATGCATGCAACTCTAAAAATTGCATATCACTGCGAATTTATCAACATTTATTACGCTGACATTGGAGGTTTTCACTGTACGGTGTACACAAGAAAAGTTAGAAAGTCGCATGATGTTGCACAATTTTGGGGATATTCTGCACATAAAATGACACTTATTTCATTCTATATATAGTAGTATACTACTTCATTTTCTCTGCAGTCCAAAGCTAACCCCCTGAGTGCCCTCAACTTCAAAATTTAGAATTAAAACTGAGGGAATATAGGGATGAAAAAGTGATGCTAACTATAAATACTGTGCAAAGGGCAGGTGTAGCCCAGTCTCAATGACTATACTATAGGACCCTACTTACACTAATTTACACGGACAGCTGTTCACTGCCCAAATTAAAATCACATCGGACCTGTAGGAGGCTTATTATTATTATTTCCGCAACAAAATGCATCAAATTTTCATATTGGAGCACAACACATGACCCTACCATTTTCCATATTGGACGGGAAATTTGGTTTTAGCTGAAATTGGCGAATAGGAGGAGGAACAAGGGGCCAACATGTTTCACGGCCAAACAGAGGTCAACGCCTGCCTGCACGTGTAACGCACATTTTATTGATTGCCCCTATATAGACACAAAGTTATTGAAGTTGCATGTCTAGCGTTGAAAGAATACAAGGCTTACTCAAAAAAATCACAATGCTTACAAACATTGCATGAGAAATCTAGCACAAGAAGAAACAAAGCCCATTTACTGAAGTTTCTGTCACTCATCAAATCATTCAATCCAAGCTTCCTGGAAAAATTCAACTCGTTTCGCAAAAACTCATTTTCTAAAATCAACTAATCCATCACATCATTTTCAAAGTACACCCTGCAACCGGGATATATTATCCCACATAGGGTGGGTGGGATGTGATGTGGGGGAGGAAGTGAGGGGGAGGGGGATGGGCAGAGGGAAAACGCTAAAAAAGCTTCACTGCAGTGCACTGCAGGCAATCCTCTTTGAGGGCTTTGTCTGCGAGGTCGGCAAAGTAGGTACACAGTGCATAACACCAATCCATTCTCTTTAATGTCTGGCTTTCTGGGCTGGTCCATTGTGCAGACAGGTTGGGGAAACAACTGTGACAGCCATGATCGATGGCCTACATTCGGTGCATGTAAAACTACGCATCCCGCACGTGATTCCAGTCGTCATTGACCAACCACACACATATACACACACACAGCCAATGCGGTCAAGCCGACTAACAAGGGGCATCCTGTGGTAAAGCTACAGGGAAACAGCATTTCCACCTACAGCATACTTTTAATGCGAGTACTGGTGCAAGTTTTTCTTTAATACTTAAAAAAGTCTGCAGCCCGCCTCTTCATTACGGCGAATTCAGAGCATACATGCTAATAAAAAGCATGCTGAAAGCACACAGATTTTAACACGTCAAAGACCTCAACAGACAAAGCAAAAATAAAACGACAAAAAACGAGCTCAAATGACTATGTACAAGTATTCCAGACATGCTTCGTAAACTTTCATTTAGATGTATATGAACATGTTGCAAATGATGCCAATCGTCAGAAATTAATTAAGGAACTGTTAACACTTTTTTTTTCATTTCACTCGAAAGTGAAACTTCATATCAAAATTGCAAAAGTTATATAATAAATACGGCAAACAAATTCTTCTTTTGTTGGATATTGCATTTCACATTAAAAAGAATGGTATTACATATCCTGAAATTAAGTCGCATTTCGTTCCTAAAAAGACATTGAAGTCGAGACAGTGTTCCCATATAGACACTGACAATCAATTACTAAAAGGGAATATTATTATAGATTGATAACATACCGTAAATTTTCTAACAGACGCCCGGGCTTCTATTCAAAACACGCCTGAGGCTTGCATTGAAAACCGGGTTTTAATCCTTGTCCGGGTTTCAATTGGGGACCGGTGTGCGTCAGAAAATATACGGTAAAATCAAATCATTTCATGTATTTTAATATAATTATTTGAACGTTACTTCCACAATATTTTGCTTACAAATTTCGAACTGCCCACTTGAAGATTTTATAGTTTATTTTAGAGACAAGAAACGAGAGTGGCCATATAGTAGTTTGTTTTCGAATGGGGACACTAAATGTTTGCCTTGCTAAGTGTAAATAGGGTGCAAATGGTGATGTAATCGGAAGGGAAATTGGGGAGCAGACCAAGAGCGAGCCCCAACCTGTTGGAGCTATCACAATTGGGTTTGGTGTGCTCCGTTTTCATGGCGATTCATCATCGCGCTTTTTACTCTTCTTTCTGGCCCTTCTCTTCCGAGCGATTTCATAGCATGTGTGCTGCAATAATAATCGTTACGATATATTTCTCTTCTGCCAATAAAGTGCGACTTGTACTCTTCTCTCCTCCAAGAGCCGAAACCCTTCAACTGGAAGAGTTTTACACCATAAACGCATCGCAGATCAATGGTACGTACAAAATACTAAATGTGATATACACATTCTTTTCCTCTCTTTTTCTTCACAATTTCCTCTAACATTGTATTCAACATTCAAGAATAGTGGCTTGGAACAAATGCAAGCTTTTGCTAAAAATCACACAAGCCCCTCCTTCGTCCTTACACAATTCCCTAATTCTATTTCAGCTCAAAAAAGTTTAAGTTTCAACAAAGGAAGTCTACGAAACAAAATAAAAGATGTTTTTCTAACATGAAATTCTTTACATTCAGCTTTATTCAATAACAATTTTCACATTCAGATTTAAAGTATGAAATTTCACTTGTTGCAATTTTCAACGAAATGTCAATTTAATTATGAATCTACTAATTTCCATTAATTCCAAAATGGTTAAAAATTTAAATGTAGGTTTGCATGAAAATGCATTGATCATATTGGAGACATTTGCCAATATTTTATACATTCAGTAAATACAAATAGGTTAGATGTGGTATGGTGTGATGTGGAGCATAAATATCTTGTTCACACGGGAAATTCCTCAACTTTTTGGAAGGACGTTTTATTGCGATGAACACATTTTATTACATTTTTTGGGACATTATTCATGGTAACTGGACGTTGGCAGAGAGGAAGAGAGCAAGAGTAATGGAGGACAATGGATGCATTTATTGATGTATGCCGAGTTGGGAAAGTCCAGGAAAACGAAACACGTTATTTCTATGCAAATATCCGCTTTATACACAAATAAATGTAGTATAAAGGGTTGATATTCATATCCTTCGTGCACACACATTTTATTTCAGTAGTATAGGTCTTCGCTGCAAAAATATCAGAAGCAGCTTGCTTTTGCCATTTCATGAATCTATGACAGAATAAAATGGGTGCCTACTGTATCGGAAAATTAAATTCCCAACTTTCTACCCGATCTTGTTTCACAAATTTCCGCTACAGTATGCTCGCCATAATGTAATTTTGCTATCTTGAATGATATCAAAGCAAATGTTTCCAATTGGGCACAACTATGAACTGAATCATGTCGCGCTTTTGTCTGGCAACAAGACATCACAAAAGCATTTGACTGCAAAAGCCAAAGTCGAAGTAGTAGATAGACATTACGAGTGAAATTTATCGCTGAAATCAGCATGCAGTATATACCATTTATCACGTTCAAATTCCAAGGGGAAATTGTGTTTTTTTTTTTTCCTCATTTCATCTGTATTTATATTTGCAATGTGCCAATAAATTCAATGGAGCTGATATAACGTTTTTGTTTCCTGGAAATTATTGGATGGTTTTATTTTTTGCTTGGAAAATAAATCTATTACTTCAATGTATAGAACACTCAGGTTTCTACAAGAGCCAACTTAGGTGTAGATAGATTCTTGTCAACAGTGTTAGGTATCACAATTGAGCCACATGTGCAAACATTATTATCCCGCCTATAAAATCCAATTTTCTCCATCATCTCTTGCAACTTGCAGCAACACTTTCACATTTTGACATTCATACATTAAACTTTGGTTTTGTAATAGCATATCCAATATTGGGAACCCGGATATACGATCAAAACTAATTCTCATTGAGTAACACTTGTCTTCATAAACAATGGGGTTCTGCTTAAACAATGCGCCAACTTTGCAAAATTTTGCTTTAGTATATACAAGCAAATTGAAATTCCATCACCAGTTTGCTGAAGTACCCTTCATACAAACTGTATACTATGTTAATAAATAAACACTGAAAATTAAATATCGATTTTGAGTCGACGACACAATTTGTCTTACTGCATTAAACTAAAAAAAAAATTTCTTAGATCTTGCATGATTCGTATAACAAACACATTATATGCAGTTCTGTTCTTATCATAGCCATTTTGTGAATAATCTTCATTAACTAAATGCAGTCAACGATTGACCTGCATGGATAATATTACCTAACTAGAACCTCGTGTGACTAATTGTACATGAAGCTGGACACCTTCCACATATAAGTCAAGGCAAGTTGTGCTATGTACAAGTTACGATAAATGGTTCCTACCAAGATCGATAATCAGCCAACAGGCGCCATTGTTTGTTAATGAGGATCTTTCAAAGATGGCCACATATTTATTACTTTCCTCACCGCAGTTAATCAGATCCACATTTATTTAATTAGGTTGAGATATTCATTCTTTCAAAAAATAAGCAAGAACAAACTTTTATCATCTTGGCACATGGCATAATTTAATTTTCTAACAACGGATCCAGCAATTTTTTTGGCAATTCTACAAACTATTCCCGGCCATTCTTAATTTGAATGAGAACTGACAGGGCAAATTCACTACCGCAATTTTTACAGCTGTGCGATATTGCACACTATAGTTCAAGAAACACAAACTACAGTGTACGAAATACACATGTACAAGGGGGAAACAAAGTTGTCGGCTTCACCGCAAAGATGAGTTGTCGTGCAGAGAAGCATGCTCAAAAAACACCCCTTTGTTTGCAAATGGAAAATCATGGGATTTTCGCTTTCCCAAAATGTTTCCCCCCAGAGTGGGGCTAATTTTTGCCGGCAAATTGAGCCCACAACAGCAGTTCAGACTGCGACGAGCAAATATTTTACGGGTAACACACTAAGTACGGTCGGTCGTTGGCAGTAAACATGAGGCGGAACTTGGGTGTAATGGACGATTTAAGAGCCACGTAGTTTTAGTAGTGTGAGAGAAGGGGACAAGGATGGCGTCGTTTCAAAGTAGATTTAAAACCCTGTAGGGAAAATGAAACCGCACAGCACTCGCATGTACACACAAAACTATCTCGCATATATCCCACTCACCCCTTTGTCAAATAGTACATAACACCCCTCTTCTCTAATTTGCATACCAACCTATGTTTAAACGATAACCTAAGCTATCACTCCTGTGGTATGCACCCTGCAGTTCAATCGATATTACCAGTGAGGATCACAAGGACACACTATTCCCATTATTGCTTCCTATTATTTTCTATACTGTAGGGACTCCATTTACTCGACTTGCCCTCCTATTGAACTCAATGCCATTTTTTAAACAATATAAATGAATGCCTTTTATGTCATGTTACAAAATCGACATTCAATTATTTCTCCTTTTATATATTATCAAACGGATTTTTACGACCGTTTGCACATGTACTCAACTTATGTCGTTCTATACAAGTATATAAAAACTCAAACGATCAATATTAAACAATGATCCACTAAAGAGCTAAATTAGTTTCGTGCATGCCTATTGGTTAGCATAATGCCGTTTTGTATCAATGCTCAGATCGATTTCAGCACTAAAGTAATTGCGATGGTTTCTAACACATTATTAGAAATCCCACCAAAACCACAGACAATTAAGATATACACTACATTCTGATTGGCTGAGCTATATACTACTTTAACAGTGGAGTGATAGGTGGAGCGAATAGTCGCATCCAATAACAAGGCCAAGAACCACTCCAGCTCTGCAGTTCAACAAGATTTACATTCAGAATATTCCAAGGAGGCCTATTTAATTTATCGTTTTCAAATTAAGACTGGTGCAGCAAAAGATTACGCAATTTCAATTCGGAAAATTGACCCAAATTACATGTTTCAATATCGTTATGGAAAAATCACACGTTGAAAAGCATTATATAAAAGTCGTTGAATTAGTAGAGAATATTATTCCCATCCAGGGTAAGAAAATTGACTGATGATGCATAAGATATTACAACCTTCTAATCTTGTTACTGGGAATACATTATTATTTGCAGACCAAATTTGATGAAATTACCGAGCAAGAATTTCCATAACGTCTAGACGGTTTTCAACGAATCCTTGTTTTAACCCCTATGGGAATCACGTTGAACGTTAAAAACGATCATCATCATCCTTTCATCTCGAAAACGAGCTCCACATTATTGCTATAGGTAGCCTCTATACTCTTAATCCAGCAGTCAGTTACACTCAAACCCGCTTACATATCGCGTTACTTCTACTTAATTTGAATAATATTATAACTGCTGTATAACTGCTTATGTATTAAGTCGGCAGTAGCCTAAAAATTACGAAATATACAATCGAAGTAAACGTAGGAGGTGCTCACCTTGGCAGACAACTCTTCATCTCCATAGTAGAGCGGTTGCCAGGTTGCAGTGCGGAGGAAATGAAAGTGTGGAGCATGCGCGGTCACGTCTCCGATGATGGCCCCATCGACCCTATGCGAGCTAGAAAAAAAAAAGAGAAAGGAGACCATCAAGGTGGTTGCATGGCATAGGTGCGACGAGCAAGAGGAGACAGGGCGGCGGCAGAGCGGTTACCATGGCAACGCTAAGTGCCAAGAGGACGCCCATTATCCCAGCTCTACGTGATCTGGCGGGTGAGAGCCCCAGCTCCTGCATGCCTTATTCAACATTTGAAACCAAACAACCCTTTGCTCACAACACCCAACCACACCCTCCCTTTCGCATCCATATACAGCCGTTTGTCAGCAGATGGTTCAGTTTCGTAGCCACTGTCCTGTGACGTCACGCACCCTGGGCGTTGTCCATTTGCAATTCTCACGCAAGACTCGGCAGAGCAAGGTAAGTAAGCAGTCAATGTCAACCAGCATCAAGTAACTCTTCACATTTCAGACAGATTGAATCCCCCCAATCCCAAGGTTTGACAAGAATTGAAGATCACTCAAAATGTCCACCATGGTTGTTAACCAATATCCGTTTTCTTTTGTGTATTGAAAGTATAAAGTTAAAACTTTTGACTCTTTTTATAACAATGTTCCTTAATTTAGTAGAAGTCAAAGCTGCAAGTCTGTATTGGTTTTTATTGCCAGTATGGAACACCTGCTAAATGAGCAGGTGATTGAGAGTGGAGGATATAGTTTGGTGACGTCACGAGACCAACCGTGTCTAAACGCCAACGGCAGAGGCGTGGTCTAATTTGACAGCTTGGTGCCCACATCCAACACCTTTTCCACTCGTTCAAATTCAAACAAAAGAATGAACAGGTGGAACAGAATTGTGCAGATTTTGTGCCATTTTGTTTTAATTAAGATTGTGATCTGCAGGTTAAAATTAATGTTAATTAAAGCTGTGCAATATTATACCCAACATAAATTACATGTGTTTTTTCATCTACCCCAATCAGATCCATTTTGTGCTATAAACTCACAAATTACACATTTAAATGCAAACATAACATCAATTTGACTTCCACACTCACGAAATACAATATCAGATTCTGGCGATTATGAGCCAAATTCAATTTCAAAATCACGTTCCTTCAATTATTCTGAGATAAAATCATTTTCATAGTTCTATTAAATAAATCATCTTTGTTCAATTTAATCGTGTCATCCACTTGATATTCAATGTTTGCTATTCTATACAGTACATCGCAAAAGATTTATGCACATGTGACCTTTACATTTATCTCGATTAGAAATGAACCGGCAAGTTCAGTAAATGCATGTTATGTAAGAAATATAAGTTCATTTTCTCTGAAAATTACAACATTGTTTTACTTTGGGACGTTTTTTTGCAAGTGTATTTACCCGATATTTGTTATTATACTGGCGAAGGGGCAAAAATATGAGTTGCATGCCATCTTGCACGGTCAGAACTCATGAGAGGCCGAGAACAATTTCGGAGCAATCCCTTTGTTGTACGCCTGAGTAGGCAGAATAACTGGAAAGCCGTGAATAGATTGGCTCTGCAACAAACCGCACCCACACATCTGCCGGATGTACCACTATACTACCCGGAGATACTATTCCACCAGCTTATCTTTAAACATCTACTGCTGCCGCAGCCCGCAGATGCTTTCACCGAGCAACCAACAAAAATCATCCAATTCGCAATCGGATACAACAAAAAATTCCAATATACCGAAAAGTACACGTGCACAATTTCATTTCCAAGCATCAATTTTACACCTTTACAACAGTTTCCCTAAAAATAATAGCGACCATCAAAAGCTTCTATTTCCAATTACAAACACTATGTATGACCCACACTACAGCTTGCCAAACTACATAATCATATATCCTTGCTGACCATGCTAATAAGCATATTAGAAATAATTAAACTCCTTTTTTTTAAAACTACATGAACAGCAACTCCATAGCACTATTTTACTGCAGTTTGTCCTGCAAATTGCTATATTAGTTTTTGAGGAAACTTGTTAGTAATTCATTAGTAATACATGACACCGCCCACATATTATTGCGATACTTTTCCTTCACGAAAACGACAATAAAAGTAAGCTTGGAAATCAAGCGTATTTTTACCATAGCATGTTGACATAATGCATGCCATTTTTCCTCTAGCAGTTTATATTTGGAGTATGCACAAATTATTCATGAACCTGTACGAATGCATGCTTTGAACGTTTCCATTCATTTACAATTTTTCCTTTTTTAACATATCACAAAGCTGATCAACCTACACAGGGTTTTACTCCATTGCAAAACGTAGAAATCTTTTAAAAATAAAAGGGAGGAGGATCCGAGGGAGCCCCTAATTTTTGTCACAAATCCACATCACTTGGTGCAATGGTTTGAAGAAGGAAATGAAGAAAAAATGCGAATAAAGAAGGGTCTTTGCACTGCAAGAGCCTCGGGTGCATTCACATTTACCATCGCCTATCGCTATGTGTCTATGGTCTATGGTGCAGCTACGGCCACGCGCCATGTCTAGACGTCTGGGGTCCCCAGACACGCAGTTTTATCGATCTGCAAATGGCTGGGGCGGACAAGATTGCTATATTCCGCGCACCGAACAGCGCGCATGCGCATCACGACCAACGACGAGACTACAACAAAGTATACTGTGTCCTTGCTACAACAATCCCAAAGTCACTACCATATACATATATATCTACGCACAACGTGTTTGTCTCCTTGGTTTCAACATCCGAAGAATTGTTGCGCAACAGTATTGGATCGCCGATAACTTTTATGCTTTATAATAAACGCCAGGTTGGAGTCGCTTTTAGGGTTGGCTTCCGTGCAGCACCTCTTCTAAAAATGTCATCGCATATTTTATAAATGCACCCCACCGGAATACAAAAAAATGTTGATAATAAGAGAAACGGCTTGTAACAAAGTTATGGGCTTGTGAAAACACTGCCACCGCCATTTTTTCCCGTTTTCGGTCAATTTATTATGGATCGACTAAAGTGTCTACACGTGCACTGCTCCAATTATATACCTATATTGCTACCATATTGAAAAAAAACGTATCGATAGTTCCACGAAACCTTTGATACATGAAACTCCAACTTTAATATTTCCCAGTATAATATCTACATTAGAATTTTTTTTTTCGTAATTTATCTTTCTTTTGCTGATACCATACTTCCTGATATTCCTAAGTTGTTATTTTCCCCTCGTTTGTATGGAACCATGTGGTAGTGAACCTAGTGAACACAGTGGGCGTTGGTTAGTGAAATTTGTTGAACAAAGTTTAATTTATGTTGCTTTTATATACGTAGTTCTCCCTGGATCCAACTTCATTTATTAAGAGCGCCGTTGAAACACCCTGCGCATGTCAGCATTGCACTTGGGCGAAAACATGCAATTGATGACAGAATAGGAGGAAGCACCACCTTGTCCTGCATCTGCATACATGTGAATAGGAGGAGGAGGTGGTGGAGGAGGAGGATAAAAAGTAGGGTGATTTTTGGCTCCGAACCAAAACGGCAACGCATCGTCGGGTGCCGCTTTAAGTGCAGGTCTTCATCAGGCAGCAGATACACACAATGGCCGCATCTGCATCAACCAAACCACCCAAGGATCCTCTTTAAACCGCGTCTCATCCATCAAACTGTCACAAATCCCCAAAACCAACCGATCGCTCCAACAACCCATAGTTCAAACGGTGCAAAATTTCATCTCATGCCTCACACTAGAACATCCTCCTCCTGTTCTTCCTCCTCATCTCCTCTTCCACATCCTCCTCCTGCTCATCATCATCATGCTGTACATCCCCATCCCAGACTCGGTCTAGACGCATCAAGTCAAGTCGACCACCGAGTGAGCTTCTTCTCTTTTAACTTCCAACTCTTTTCTTCCATTGGCAAACAGGCCAATGGGGGCAGGAAGTTTATAAAACGGATCTTGGCGATGCGCAAAACCTGAACACCATGCACCGGATGTGCACATCCTCCTACTCTACAACATGAGCCACCACATACAACCAGTATGCAAGCAAGTGTGCATGTACACAATAGTATATAGAAGTAACGTATAGAGTTTGTGGACTCTGCGGCATCCGTCCTATATTTCTTCCGGACTGGTCTTCCGCCCCACCTAACATCCCGTTTGCATCAAAACCTCCTTGGGGGGTTGGTCCAATATGTCACGAATATATTGCAATTTATATAGCCTTGCCGGATCCTTCAACATTCAACCCAAACAAAAACTGCGAAAAGCCTACAAAAAAAGTCCCTATACCTTAGAGTATATAAAGCAAATTTCAAGATGCCTCTCCTAAGAACCAAAGTAAGCTCGAAACTGCAAAAACTCAAAGGTAATATGCCGGATTTCCCTGAAATGGCAGAAAACTTGTTTCACAAAGCCATGTATATTCCGAAAAACAGTATTTGAGCCATTTTATTTATTTTTAACATAAAAGACTTATGGGCATAATTGGAATTTCTGTAATTCCAAATTAATATTTGTTATCCCCCCCCCCCCAAACTGAGCAATTACTTTTGCACAAGTTACCATGCAATGAACCTCAGTAATTTCCTAGAGCAAAAATGTCCGTCTTGGGATACTATTTAAGTGATGTACAGGCTCGGACGATTTTTTCTTCTGCTTAGTATTCTTTTTCTGTGCAGTTTCTCAGCCGCACACTTAATGGCTGATTGGATTAGAAATGATCCGTCGTAAAAACGAGTTTGCAGCTTTAGTATTGCAATTCGTTTTGACGAAAAACGCGTTGTGCACCTCCTAAAGGCTATCAAATTTTGGATGAATTAAAAACGTATCCGTGCGATAAGCCGCAAGCGTAATTAAAACTTGCGCCAATGACGTCATCACTCATCCGGGCTGTGGGGGGTCCAAGCGTTCATTATCGACCGACCGACCGACCGACCAACCAACCCTTGGATACTGCACCACCAACTTCCTCCTTTCATCTCTGATGAGGTCTGACAATTCAGAGACACCCTATATATTGCATGTTACTTTCGATTTCGAAGAGCCACTTTTGTTACATTTCTAAGAAAACTAATATCACTCGAGTATTCCATGCCACCATAACTCAATATTACATAATCGAGGCCCTTTCTAATTGCATACCAAATGCAGTTACATCCTTCTTCCTGTCTGCATTTGCTCCAAATCTGTCAAATTTAAATGTCTGCATTGTCGATATTATATTACGCGCCATCTGTTGGCAATATTTTGCTCTAAATCACGTAGCATACTCATTAGAAACTGATTTTGCATAGTAATGTTTATATTATTGGCGATATCAAAATTCCACTGTGTTAGATAAAGAATGCAGGTTTGCAATGTTCGAAATTTTCAGTTTATTTTTATATTAAACATTGCTTTTAAATTACAACAATATGAAAGTTTATTATACAGCTATTGATGTCTAATTTCGGCATGAAAAATAAGAATTAATTCTAATAATACCTTATGGAATTCATGCAAATCATTAATTTATTTACTATTATGGAAATGCAGGTTATATTATATAAGTGGAGATTTTCCTGAACTTGAGGCAGCGCGTTTAGTCACCTGTACGTGTTATAAATATGGTCCTACAGCATGCCAATGGCGGTCACATCCGGAACACCAAGATCAAATATTAATTACTACACTATATACGGTTGTCGTGCCAACGATTAATTAACTGGAGGAAAGTTCGTCGTCGCATCCGCCTGTCAATCGTGTATCTATATACACACAATACCAATGTATAGATCATAGAAGCACGTGACCAGCCAATTATCGATTCCCTACCATTTCCGGCTAAGAAATCACGCCGCCACCAAAAGATGCCAGATTTGAACGAAAAGATTCGAGGGGGTTTTCGTGTCAGAAATAAGGATAGATGAATGGGTTAAGATTATATACCCCTCTCGCCACACACCACACACAGCACACCCCGTCAAATTCAAGCCCACAACTTGCATTTCCGGCCAGTCCATATGCCAGCTTCTTGCAATTCATCGCGGCACAATGCGCCAGAGCCGCCTTTTCCGCTAATTCATCACTTTGCCGCATTTCGCCCTCCGATGCCAAACTCGTTACAAGTACACCACGTACCACCAAAATCTGCATTCGGCCCAGACTGTTTTCCAGAAAGCGACAGCCATCAAAAAATAAGCCACCATCGTCATTTTTCTACTTTCTCATCGAAGCTGCATTCCAATTAAACTTTCCCCAAAAACCCAGCATAATATTTTCAGTAAAGATACCAAATTCATTCCTCATCTTCCAAACTTGTATTTATATCGTAACTGTAATTACAGCAACCGAACTTATTAAATTTTTGGCCTATAGTGGCGACATCTGGCAACCGTTTCCAATACTATAATTAGCCACAATTAGACGACGTCTTTGCCAGAAAGAAAATTAAGTATTTATGGATGCATGATTAATTCTTGTAGGGTTATACACATTGCTCAAATGTCTAATTATTAACAGAATACGTCCATTGAAATTGCATATGCACACAGTACTAAAGAAAAGTGTAAAGTATGTAATAAATTGCTAACATACACATTAAATCAATTTACTTGTGATAAGTTAGTTTCACATTTTTCCAAAATGCTTGAAATAAAAATTTGGCGAAAATACGAATTTTTGTCGAATGTACACTGTTGCATTAATTTCCCATTTGAACAAGTAGCAAGAAGACATTTTACTGGTAAACCTATACAAGGTTCAAACACACCCTTGCTGCATAAAGTAAGGCAATATTAACTGGATCGATACCGGTACTATAGTTAAAAATTAGCTGGCACCAAACGCATTCACAAAGTAGACCAGTGCAATGTCCTCTGAAGCAGACATAAAAAATGAAAAAGTATAAATAAAAAACATACAACCCGAGTAAAGTAGATGTCTGCAAATTTCACAATATCAAACACATATTTGAGTTTCAGAGTAGTATATATAGTATACTATATATACTCTGAAACATTCTTCTCATTTGTCAATTTGCAACTTCAATTTTAAGTGTATACAGATGTAAAACCATCAAGAGTTATTATAGTGAAATAAATGTTGAAAATCCGAAAGGATATGACGTCATGTTTGGGTTATGGAGATGAGTAAGCAAAATTATAATGTAATGACGTAACTTACGGACTCTCCCAGCTCTTTGAAATTTCGCCAGAAGGAGAATTAAAGAGTGATGATTATTTATATTGTAATAAAGCCAAACAAGCTGAAAGCGGATAAATCATCACATATACTTGTGCAATGAATCACCTAAATTCCTATCTACACTATTTCGGTAACTCTTATCGAAAAATTTATGTACTATACATTTCTTTTTAAATTACGATGCAATATTCAACGCAGTGCACGTGTAAATTCCTCATCTTTTTATTTGGCCAGCGTTAAGAAACTCCATTTCATAGACACTTTTTCTCCTATATCCTAGGGGGTCAACAACCGACATCTGTGTAGGAAAGTGAAGTAGCATGCCTGCAAGAGATACTACTAAAAGTTGAAGAAAATGGCAAATGAGAAGTCGATAACATCTTAGCGAAATTAATACAGTAACCAGCATCCAGTCAATAACGTGCTCAACAGTCCATTCCATAATCAAATTTCGATCGGACATCGGTTATCGACGTGTATAAATATTAAAGTGAAACATGCCATTTCCCCTCGTCTACGGAAATAGGAGTGAACTTGGAGGTAAAATGCAGCGTAAACGTACGTAATGGGGGTGAACGTGCGTTGCACGCGACGCGCGTTTCACCGCGCCGATATCGATCGGCCAGCGGGATTTTTCGGCGAATGCCGCCGTCTGCCAGTTCAATTAACCGCCGACGCCTGTCTGTCTGCGGCGAGCGCAGTCTTTCAGCGCTAAACCTGCGCCAAAAACGCCTTCGTCAACAAACCTTGGCAGAAATGGATCCAAACAAGATCCAAAGTAGGGAGAAAAGTGATGTCGACGACCGGTAACGAAATCAAATGCGACCGCCCCCGCAACAAACGGAAAAGGATAGATTTGCTCAAGGATGCGTTCGCAACACCGCGGTTTGCAACCCGCAGCTCTCTGTGACGTCACCATTCCACCTAACGAAATCGCCATTTTTAAAAATAGCAACTCGCGACTGCCGAGATAGTTTGAATACAGTTCTCAAGAAATCAATTTCTATTGGCAGGAATTTCATTGCTGTGAATCTCGCTCAACATTTGGACAGAGGGAGCAATTACTGTTGGTGCTGTTCTAATAGCTAGCACACAACCCCCCTCCCAATTGAACTGCAATTATTTTACGGGCTTATTTTGAAATTTATAGTTACACTAAAATTCACATTTTGATGTTAGAACTCAATAATTCAGTCAAAATTTGGATTCGCACAACTAGAATTAACAATTTGGCTTATCCGTAGGGGGAAATTTAGACATCAAGTCGCACAATTTTTATTTTTGTAGCCAACGCCAGTAAAATTACTGTAAGAAAAACATTTTTAAAGTTGGTCACTTCGGTCTCTTTTTTTTCATTCAATTCCCTGGTTATGGATACGTGCCAAGCCTAAGGGCAGGGTGCCTAAGGGCAGTATATTGCACATTCCGGAAACACGAGAAGCCGTTTGCAAGCTTTGTTAGTTTATAATCGATAGGATATTTCTCTGCAAATCCACAAATTGCTGTACTACAACAAAACACGCACTGCTTGCCAAGATTCTTGTATCGCACACGTGTCATCATCATCATCATCCATCTCTTTAACCACAATCAATAACCAAATTTGTTCAGTTTCTTCGCATGTAATTACATATCACAGACGTGTAACACCCTGTAATATGGCCGTTATATGGCTATACCAATCTCGCAAATTCCCTCGGTCATTGGTAGTCGCCATGGGCGTCGGTCACACAGTTAAAATTTACAACAATAAGGGTGCGATTCATGCTTCAACGAAAGTCCTTAAACGTCCAAAAAATAGCTTCAACCAATTGCAATTTAACGATATTTCTGCATTTGAACAATTTGGAAAAAAATTATTTTCCCTGGATGCTTGAACACATGAGACAAATAGTGATATATCAGATGGTAAGAAAGAGTAAGAGGGGAAATCATATTATTCCAACCGTCTTTTAAACAAAATTACTAACTTCATTCCATCTTATAGTAAACAACGTGGAAATTGCCATTTCGTGTTGGCTGCAGTCCGAATGGCATCATTCGCTTACTGAAAAAAGGCAAATGGAGATTTCTATTCTAGGTCTGGTATTAGATGCGTGAGCAATTTACCCAATGATAAACTACTAAGTATTTCGTCAATGCTCAGATTGATCTTCTCCACGCCCAAACTTCTGTCATCACGTCCGTTTCATCTTTCATTCCACACAATGAATTGTCAACTTGCGGATTTTGTACGACTCCACCCCATCTCTCTTATACCTAAAGTATTTTCCATCCAAAATCCCATCAAAATTATACTGTCCTTTCATCTACATTTTTCATCCATTATTACACGTGCAATACCTTACAAAAGTTAATTTCAACTATACTATATTAAACATTTTAAAGAACACGTCCCATTGCCAAGATTGTAGTGAGGAAAATGATGCAATCCGATTGGCTGAAAACAAGTTTTCACTATAAGGACGCCATTTTTCTATTTTTTTTTTCTCAGCCAATAGCAGAATACTGAAAGTGGTCAATTTGTTGTAGCACAACTGTTACATGCACTCTTATCACCAACTATAAAATACCTATGATGAACTGCATTATTGTATGTTTTAAAAAACAATAACAGGAGAAAATCCAGCAAAAACAGATCAACTTTTTTGATTTTACTCTTGTCTTACATCTGACACGTGACGTCACCAGTTCTCGGAATCGAGTGCAAAAGGAGGTAAAGAAGCAGTCTGAACTGTTACAAATGTAAAACCCATGGTTAAAAATCACGGTGACGTCATTTACAGACGGCCCACAAAAGGAGAATTTTTGCCGGCATGGAAAAGCGGTAATTGAACGAATAGTCGATGATAATTTGAGTGCTATGTTGGGAGATTTGCGTACAGCGTTGGTGGCTATGCGGATCAGCCGTGTCACAGCTGAACCGTCAGCTGGCAAGGTGCCTAGCCTCTCTCTCCAAACTCTCTACACTGAACTACTGTCCCGTTTTTTCAGCGTCTAGACGGCTTGCCGGAAGTTACGCACCAATATGCAGCCACTCGGCTCGCACTCGGAACCACTCGGTCACGCTCGCAAACGTTCGGTACATTTCGGCACAGCGCTTTTAACAAAGGAGTCAAGCTTGACAAGCCATCCAGATAAGGCAATGGGCGTGTCCCAGCCAACGTTAGGACGTGCCACACGGATCAAATTTAAGTGTGTACACTGACCGCTGGTAACACTCCATTGTTACGTCTGCATTCCACTACCGCCATGTAATGTCATCTTGGTCGTGTATTTTTAATATCAACATCAATCCCTCGTCTTACTCCCCCCCCTCCCCTAAACAGTCTATAAACATGTATCTTTAAACGTGACCGACTTTAATCTTTCCATATTCAAAACTATTACGTGGAACGCCGTAACACCGCTACGTTGTGTGACGTCATGGCATACATTTAAATGGAGACAAGTTTTATTTATAAGACTTCACTGGGCAACATTATAAATGAAAAATTAATGATTCATTAATTTATGTAATTAGTCAAAACTTAAAAATATTACAATATTTGCTTAGCCAAATTATCCAATTTGTCATGATATTTAAATGGCAAATGAATACTACTTTAATACAGATAATTTAATGGTAAAAATTCATTATCGGTTTCAAATACACTAAATTGGCTAAGTTGCGGTAGCACCTGTTATTAGGGAAACACTAGACATCGTTCAATGTGCAAATTACAATATGAAACCAGGTCTTGATTGTCAACAAAGACGGCACACGTGACTATAGTAGTTCCGGGCCGTAGATAGGTAAAAAAAAATATGCAAAGTAACGAATCGTAACGCAGCATGGGCGTGGCCGACTTATTTGCCGAATTGGTTCTTTGAATTGGCCACGCCCATGCTGCGTTACGATTCGCTACTCGAGCTTTTTTTTTACCTATCTACCGCCCGGAACTACTATAGTGTCTTCATCTTCATGGTTTCGATTTGCAACAAACTACAACAATCGCGGTCACACGCCATTGCAAATGGCACATGCAAACGTCAGGTGTTTGAATGCGAAAAACCACACCAAGTTTACTCTGAAATTGCGAAGCTTTACTCGGAACCCGTATCACCTACATCTAATATATAATTACATTTTAAAATACAAGCAGTGTTTAACATTTTTGCCAATATTTCCCCCTCCCACTCGTATTATAAATACAGCACATTTTCTTTTGAATTACGTACTAAACTTTATATGCAGCCTTCCATACTATGCAACACGCTTTAGCATTCATTCAGAACCTATCAAACTTAATGACCCACCAAAAATTAATATCGCACGAGCAAGTTTACAATCGTTGCAACCAGGCGGCGCTGCTGTCGTTCACGCGCATGCAAATACGCAGACACTCTACTCTTTTTTCATTTTCCACTGAAATTCCTTGGCAATATTCCCCGAGTGAATCGCACCTTCAATCAAGCCACAATTATTAGGTCATGCACGCCACAAAAACCTTAGGAAAAATAAGTCTCGAGATTGACAGCGATTCTGCAAAAGCTGCTCTTGTGCAGATTAGTTTTCCGCTTGCCAGAACAAAGAAGCACAAAGTCACCACCCTAAATTCAATCCTCGCCTTTTCAGTCTGGCAAAAGCAAATACCATCAGAACCAGCACCTGAGACCCTCTATATAGCACACATGGTTTCCCAACCAGAAAACTTTCCTGCTCCAATATCCTATACAACGCCTAAAACAATCATCGTTTATATAGCAATCCTAAAGCTCCTATATACCCCAAGGTTATCAATAGCCAAACCTCTCCTGGAACGTTTTCATTTTCTTCACATTACGTTTTAAAGATTATCTGCAATCGAATCCCAAACTAGGCCAATTTAAGCTCATGTTAATGAAGTGTGCCATTCAGTAACAGTATAGCAAAAAAAAAAACACTTCATTTCCGGGTTTGACTCTAGGAACTTTACAAACAGACAAAATGTTGAAGCACTGTTATTGGCTAATTATGTGTATGTGAAAGGCAAATTTTGCGTGTGACGAGCCTGTGTTGCTATTATATTTTAGTTCTCAAACATCCAGGAAAACGGCGAGAAGGTAATTAATGTATCTAAATGGGGTAAATGACTATGTAGGACAGCAGACAGTTCACCCAACAACGCAATGTCTACGCAGACACGCAATTTGCATTTATCTCCAACAGCCATTCATGGAATACAATAGTCTGCAACATCTAATCGTTATTCACTACTGTAATAAAAACACAGCTTCCCAGCATTGTAACCATAGTTATACGAACTTTATAAATTATATACCCAATTTCTTTAAAAATTCCTGAGTTTACCGAAATTTCCCTACATTTTAGCAATTTCTTTTAAATAGTAGACACCATTTTACGGAGCAGAAAGTGATAATGTATCAAGATATTGACGAATTGTCTATTTTACAAGAACCGGTTCAAAGAATTTCACATTTATGTACGATTTGCAATAATTATAAAAACTGCTAAATAATTGTCTCATTGTAGTAATGCTGAACTTCAATTGCAAGCAACATGATTGATTACACGGTCGATTGCAAAATACAATGTACAGTATATCAAACAATCATGTTGATTGCAGGTATGTGTGATATCAGAACTGTGATTGAAGCCAGTTGTGAAAAGTAGTAGTTGATGTCAAATATGGCGGCCTTTTTCAACTTCAATTTTATGTAAGGCAAAAACTGGTCTTGGTTTTTGTAACCAAGACAATCCTTTACGTCTTTTTATCGATTTTGCCTGTCTGGAAGATTTTTCACCGTTTTCTTATACTGTACAGCAATTTCATAACTGTGTACAGTAAATTATATTCCGTAATAAAAATTTGTATTCATCACTAATAACACCCAAAATTAAAGCCTGCCTTGTGTTCTGACCTACTGAACTTTTTTGTGAATGTCCATTATCCCTCGAGTACACCAAATACACTACAGCAGTTTACAGGTCTCATGATGTAGATGGAAATTACTTGAACGACCCTCAAACATTGAACACCTGCGTTCAACTTGAAGTGACAGCTGAGAACGACAATGGATGGCATTTTTTTTTGTTTCAGCTTCCGTAGCTTTTCACCATGTGTCTAAGCATTCACGTCATTTCCAGTTTCCATCAGGTCAGTAGTGGCTGTGCGCATTTCTTTTTTCATTTACATATCTTGCCAATAAAATGCAGGAAGATTGGAACATTACATTGCTAACTTTACTACAACTAAAGCTATAAAATTAAATCCCCTGTACACACCTGTATCACTTATGAATAGCAAGACGTGCATATGCTCCACACATAAATGCTAAGTTATTAATGGCTGACGAGTCAGGGGGGAAAGTCCATACATTGATTTCCAGTTCGGAGTACACAACAACTTGTAGTCATACAAAATGAACGGGCGCAAAGCAGTACATAGCAATAAAATGATATTTTTGTAAATATCACTTACCAACTCCTTTATCCGATTTTCCTTTACATTCCGACATTTCTTAAATTCTCCTTCCCAAATGATGTCCATGTTTCCCAAACATCTGAATCTGAAAGTAAATTACTAGAGTTAATTACGAATATCAGGTTTTGACATCATATTCACGTCGTTTGTTTTAAAGTTGGAATAACAATTACAGGGTTAACTGAAGCTTAGTTACACAAACTGCCTTTTTTAGAAGTCACATTTCTCGAATTCCAACCTTATCCATTTTTGAAAACTAGATTTTACTACCCCTTTGAACTATTTCAATGACAACGTCTTCATCTTCTCACATTCAACAAACCACTTTTGAAAACGTAATGGGCGAATCAGGGAGAGTCTTGCTCCCCCCTGACCTTCAATCCCCCAAGCCATCGAGGTCATAACCTCAATCCCCCTAATACAGACGAGGGGTTGCATCTTGTTGCTAGGCAGTTTTGTCTCCTTGGTACCATCATCCCCTATTGGCACGAGGGCCTTCAGCTTTCAAAAGCAAAAGCAAGGGAGGAGGATAGGGGAGTGGACGCAAAGGGATGGGAGGAGAAAGGGAGGCGCGTGCCTTTACTTTATTCCACTCTGCTTACTATACTGCACTATAGTACTTTATTCTCCACTGAACCTTAACCCCAGCCAAAAATCCCCGACCTTCATTCACCCGATTCAAGTTAGTGTTTTCACACCAACAGTCAGAAAAAATATCTCTTCAATTGCTGAGACATCTATTCAAAAACGCCGCCAATGACTAAAAACAATGCGACCTCTAGCGGAAAGAGACCAACTAGTGCTCAGTAGAACAACTAATGCCCACATTTAGATTTTGTAGCATTACATAAATATTCAATGTCCTTCATCCAATGCGAGATAACTGAAGTGTGAGCAAAACGCCTTGATTAAATCATAGCATAGAAAAACTATTTAACCAACATTTTGACTAAAATAATTTATGTATTTGCAAAACCACATTCCTGCATTATTCATTTGTATCTTTCCGACTAATATCTTATTTATGCGACGTTATTTTCAAACGAATAACAAAAAATGTAGTGCTTTTCATGTAACACAAGGGTCCTCTCAGTTTATTATTCTAACTCTTTATATAGGGGATACGTACTGTATTCACTAATTATTACTAAACAATAACAATTTCAATTAGTATTCAATCTGGAAGACGGCTGTTCCAGTGCACAGACTCGCCCCTCCGCCAACAAACTGCACTTCTCATTTCTTTCTTCCTCCAACCTTGTTTTTAATCCCATGCTCATGCTGGATTTCCTTCGTATCAAAACCCAAAAGAGTAAGTTCTGTTTTTTTTTTGGTGCTGAACAAACCCACTAAACTTCCAAATGCAATTTGGGCGATTCCAGTTTCATTCCAGTAAGAGTGTGTTTTGAGGGAAGTCAGGGTGGGTGGGGGTTGGGGGGGGGGTATACAGGGGAAGTGAAAGAAAGGAGGGAGGGGAGTGAGAAGAGCAGGATAGAAGACAAAAGACAAAAGTTGACCGTAAAGTTTGTTTGCCGATTTAGCAGCGTAAATCCGTCATTGCATAGATGCTGTTCGTTGTACATTTTATTATACGGCCAGTGGTCAGCCAGAACCCAGCTGCGAGGGGGATGTGGGGGGCATCTCCGTCTTTACGATCGACACTTTATGGCCCACGACACCCCTTATTAGTGGGAACCTGCGTTAATTGGTTATCCCCTAGTCAGCACCAAAATGCTGCAAGCCGCAAAGTAAAGCCCATGCGGTTCACCATGCACAGAGGTCCTATACCCTCCATACTAAATCCCAAAATTGAGTTCTGTGCTGCGCCTCTGGCGACAACAAATAATCATAATTATTGCAATAAAGCACCCCACGGTCCCAGAACTGGCCTATTCCCACGGTTCTACCAGTTTATAGGCTTAATCTGACTATCCGATTAGGACAACCCTCCCACCCCTTCCTCCTACATTCAATATCCCAATAAATATTCTTCATTCTCTAATGAAACAACTTCACACATTATCTGCTCTAAAAGTCTACAAACTAGTCTCAAAACAATTTCTATTAATCAACTCACCAAAAAACGATTAAGTATATTCAAGTTATGTCCCTCTATAAACAAATTTAAACTTAAACCAAAAGGTTGAAGTGTCAACTATACAATTCATACAATTGTTATTTTAGCACCGTGACGTAATACCCATTCAATTGCAATTTATACGTTTGAATTATTGTGTTCACTAAATTCAAGGAATGAAAAACGACATTGAAACCAGTGCAACAAATAATATAGGTAAAACGCAAACACCGAGGTTAACATTACATAATTACCGGATATGAATAGACAGTTGCGAAATTTGGCATTCAGCATCGATGAATGAACGCAATGGAGGCTCATATTACCATATAATTTGAATATAAATATATATTTAACAAGGATATCGACTGGATCAATTAAATAAGGCGTTCATCGAGATTGCACAACTAGTGCCAATGATTGGCACATTCCCTGCAATCCTAGCTAGTTAATGAACGACCCCCGCAGTAGACGAACATGTAAAATGGTCGCTCCCCCTCCCCTTCACAACGGTGTTCCTCGAACTAGAAATCTTTGGGTAACATATCGGAAAGTGGAGGGAAAAGGCAAAGTACGCCCAGAACCATCTGCTTGGTGACATCTGCCATCTCGAAACTCGGTCCGACGCCATGACATGTCGCCCAACCGAAACCCACGTGGCCATTATTTTCGTCTAAATACCATTTCCATTATTCCAGGTATACAAATAATGACAAGTATGGCGTCTCGCATGTCCTCGCACGCCTTTCAAAATGACAGTCTAAATAACAGCCCACTTTCAGTTCATAACAGGCCGACGATTGCCGAACACATCTCATTGTTTTTGTTATATTTTATAGTCCTATACGTGCTACAAACTGACAATTCACGATTTAACATAATTCAGCTCAGCTGATGACGTCATATTCTCGCATGGATTCAACTCCACGAAATCACACGCAAAATATTTCAATGTGTAAAACGCGAAGTCTTGACACCGCAGCAGGAATAATAAGAGTTTGTTTTTTCTTACAGCTAATAACTTAATAATGTTGCAAACAACAAAGACAAATGTAGTATAGATGCAATAGATATACAATGAATGCAACACCACCTCATCACTTTCATTTTCCATTAAATATTGTATTATTTTTATATAACTCGACTACCAGGTGGCGCTGCAGCATTAAATGAAATCCTTCATTACTACGATAGTAGAATTTGCTTACCCTATAAATATTGAATTGTCTAATTTTTAAGTGAATTCACAAATGAATTTGAAAATGAATTAACAATGCTTATCTTTTGGCAATTTTTAAACTGCCCATTAACTTTTCAAACAACTTATAAACTACGCACTTCCTAAACATCTAACTTAATGCATGTATATGTCGATCTGCATCTTTATATAATGATAACATTGTTTATTTTTTTGTAACTGGCAACAAGAAAATTTTACGTTTGTTAATGTTGACAAAAAGCGAGGGCATCAACATCAATAACTGCCTATACCTCAAAAGGTATAGTTATTTTTAAACTGGTAATTTCCAAATTTAAACATTACACACTATTGCAGCACATTACTACATAACTGCAACTTACTGCGCACCTATTGCGTCATTACAAAAACGCAACCCATGGCAACCCAAGATGGAGGGAAAGTAAATAGGAATAGGGAGGTGGAGGGGGGTGTTAAATTGTTCACCCAAATCAAATCTTTTATGAAACACGTGTTTCCAACCGAAGCTTCGAAACCACAAATCTACCAGCCCACAAAATCATTTTGCAACAATGTCACCTTCTTGGTTGACATTGGCAAGAAAATGAAAGAAATAACTAAACTCGCACTCATCGATCACTTGTCCGAGATTCAGTTTGTAAATAATGTCTTAAAATATCGCCGTCATATATAATAACGATAATAATAATAAAAGGACAATGTGACATTACCACATGAGTAGGACTTGACTTGATCCTCCGCAATAAAAAAAATGACGCCGATGATTACGGAATCGGTCACGAGACGACCGCCGAGCACAACACAACCTCCACCAGCATCGCTCTGTTGCACAATGACTAGACCGTTGCGGAGCGCCGCCTTTTATAGCCACGACCGAGTTGACGTCACGTTTCTGAAAATTCGGTCGACGTTCGTAGCGCCACATGGCGGATGGCGACGCAACTTGGCGCAAAACTGCGCATTTCACTCTTTTTTTTGCTCGTACGTTATGGTAGGGGTGGGCCCTTTTGACGAAGGGCATCTCAGGCCGTTTGGTGACCGTTACCATCTAACTGCCAGACGATGTAGCACTTCTGTTATTGTCGGTTTTCACTATTTTCTCGCGTGAATTCAATGTTTGGCGCGTTCCACGTTCCGTGTTGTCAGTACGAGATTCATTTCAGGGCTTTCAGTAAGATGTTTGTTATCGAGCGGGCTTGTTACAACTGCTATTCTTGGCCCTGTGAGTAACGTGGCAGAAAGACCGGTGAATAAACGGGAGTAGATTGTGACGCAGAAACGTTATGCGATTTGGGGTTACTCATGGAGTTGGCCGAAACGCCCACTGTCGCCATTCGTCTCAATGGCGCCCTCAGCCAAACCCAATATGTAGGCCTAAAAATCACAATTATCGCAGGATCAGCAGTCAATATTATATTTGTGACAAACTTTGAATCTTCAAAATCCTGCCTATGTTGATCCTGAATATGTGATGACCATTGCTTTCAGAGCAATAAAATTTCATGTATAAACTGAGTGTTTGTAAATTCTACAATTGATATAGTACATCCAATGAAATCATGCCCATGTGTCTTTAGTACCGGAAAATATCCAAAACAATGTTTACTTATTAGTATGGAATTTTAATTTCTCAGCATTTGAAATGATTAACATGTTATACACAATTCAGATAGGCTTATTGCACAGTGGGGAGGATACATGCGTTTTCCATATCAAATTAATATTAACAATGCTATTTAATTAGTTTAATGAATATACTAAATTAATTTTAAAACATTTTCTTGTTACTGAATTGCATTTCTCTTGAAAAATAAAATATTTTATGAATCACAGATTTTTTATAGTACATATTCCAACATATAGGTATGTTAATTCCAAGACCTTATACACATTTTGTGTTAGCATTGAGTCAGTATGATTTCATGGATTCTTTGCATGAGTAATATGCAAGGTAGAGCAATAGCTAGGCGAGGCACAATAAACTCCTTGATTTAAATCTTTGAAGAATTCCATTTATTTCAATAACTAGCCAAACATTATTGCAATGGACTTCATATAGGTATTTAAACTTTGTGTCACACTCTAACCTTATATAAGTTTACATTTTTTTAGTATAATATCTTCGAAAAGCAAATTAAAATTTTACAGCTGCATATAGGTGTGTTCAGTGGTGCATATAACCGGAATTACTTGGCATAATTATATATAGCTTTTATTACGTGAAATATGTCAAGTTGTTTGTTCACAAAAGTATAAACGCAATATGGTCAAATATTTCTCACATTGAGACTATTCACAAGTTTCCTAGCGTGTTTCATGGGTTTTTCCGTGTGGTGGCGCGGTGGTCAGAGCATGTCTATTATAGCATTGCTTTTTTATAGTGCGGCTGCGGCGCCATTACGGTGCTGCTATAGATATATAGGAAAACCACTGCAGCGCTTCCTCACTACACTAACATATAGTGCCAGGAAACTTGTGAATACATATTTCCGCACCTCAGTTTACCTATAATATACATTATAAGGAATTGGGTATTATGTATTTATAATTTCGTTAATATATAACAGTTAGGCTATATTTTATGAGTGACATGCAGTTTTGGTTTAAATTGCACATCAGTCTTAATTCCAGCTCATTTATGTTATTTTGCATGTCCCATTTGTGAACAAATTATCCTCTTGCGGCCAGATTTGGTAATTTGCAAGATATAATTATTTTAAATAATTAATTACAGTTGAGTATATAAGTACAGTTCAAAAAGTAGTAACATTTCAATTGTAATTGTCATTTGACATTTTATGGCATGAATATAGTATATAATATGCTTCTGAATGTGCATAATCCTTTCAAAACCCTCAAATATCCACCTCAATTGCAGTCCATATCTTTTGCATTTGTCAACTGCATGGCTATAGCTGCATGGCCGACTTATTTACATTTAAATCCGACCGGTGAATTGTTAATTCCTGTATATGAGCAAGATATGAGCATGCACAACATTATCATGGTTCCACTATAAATGCAATTGACTGTGGGCAGATATGGATGAGTCTCGATCTGCTTATTCATGAATTCCATCATGCACATATACTCGTGAGATTAATCTATAGGCCTATATCTTTGGCTCATCAGAACACATTTTACATCCGTTACGATAGCATGCATGCATCGTTTGCAAAAGCGAATCCAAATATGTATAGTACATATAATGATGCATGGCATTGGAATGAAATTAGCAATGTTCATGCAAGTTGTAAAATGTATATACTTTAGTATGCTTTGAAGAGTGCATGCATGCAAAAGAATGTGGAACCGGAAATTGTATCAATGATGTGACAAAGCCCCTCTATTATACTTGTAACAGAGCAGGTGCATTGACAGCTCTATACAAAGACATTCTAACCCAAAACATGCTTGATTGTTCTGTCATTGGCTGAAAAAACGTTCGAAAAGTGACGTCCTATAAGTGGGAAAACTTGTTTCCAGCCAATCTGATTGCATAATCTTCCCCACTTCAGCCTCCATCTTGGCAATGGGAGGTGCTTACTGAAAATGGGCAATTGGTGTAGAAAAATGCATGTTTGTATATAGGATTGTTATCAGTAAACGTGTTTGTAAACAATAAAATTCTTTAACTTTCGAATTACATTTCTTGCATGTGACACTTAAATAAACTGTGTTATTGTTTACAAAATACACTATTATAACTGCATTATTACCTTGTTATTACATAACAAACTATAATAGTATATGATTTGCATGGGCTGCTCCATATAGAAATCACATAAACTTGCTTATCTTATCACCTTCACTATAGCTGGATGTGATTGTGAAGCATTAAACTTGCGTTTGGTAAAAGTGTTTCACAGGTTTCAATTTACTGAATTACCAAATTGCTTCCGCGAATTGCCTTCAGAAATTTAGGTAGACTTGCTATATTCTGATTGGCTCAACTGCATTTTTTTTTCATTGCACGTTTTTGTCTTGAAAGTTCATATACGTATGTACGTATAGGCCTATTATTTTTGTATAATTGCTATATAGTGTATAGCTATAAAACGAACTTAGGGAAATACAATTTCTGTAAATTTCTCTCAATGCATGCAGTTTCTGCACGCGGATATATACAATATACATGCACAATTAAACAATGGTCCAAATACAAACATGCATGCACACCTAAATATAAATGTTTTGTATTCTTATCAATTGTATCATATACCTATGTTATGCAAATTACAAGTAGGCATTACATAATTCGATATGAACATATACTTTACTCAAGGCTTTACTGCACAGCTTTACATTTAAAATCAATTGGTTTTAAACTTTACGTCAGTTCTGTAACAACGGAAAATAAACTTACTGCAAGTCTGTAACGTGATCCATTCATACAACTGGCACCACAAATTTATATACTATACATGTATATATACGTTTCCTATACATGTGTGTCAAAACGTATATTAGTTGACTCACAATGTTGTTTCGTACGAGTCAGAATATATGAATCAGGCTCGTTGAGCCAATCCCTTTTCGAAATTCCAATAAACATGCATGGCACCATGCTTTTTCATAGACCCCCCACACTCATAACTTGGTCCAGACTGGATAAAAACTACGGCTCCTTTGCAGACCGCCGCCATTTGCAACTTCCAGGAATCAAACACCCAACCCAAGGTATCTGCATCATCCCCATTTCAAAATGGCGACAACATTCGAGCATTGATTCGAGCGAGTCATATAATTAAGTTATAGGCTTATATAAGTAAACGATGAACTAAAATTTGTATCTGACCTATATATAATGAGCACCACACATATATGTAAAAAAAGTTGGTCTTTATATGTATTTCATTTAGGCTTATTTTCTTTTAACGTTTATTTTTATTTTCGAATAGGTATATAGGTATTTGCTATAGGCTAATGAATTTTATTGGGTACCTAATTCTAATCTGGATCGCCATGCAAAACAAATCAGGGGAGCACAATGGAGTCGTTTAAAGAATTTTTAATAACATGCTTTCCTTTTATAGAACTATAATTTAGCAAGGTTTCTTAACATCGTTTACATCTTATATACATCTTATGGGATCGACCACTGTGTGTTATACTATTATAGGATCAATTTTAATTGCTTGGTCATAATGACCAACATACACTTTGTTGACTATAACTTTACTTGATGCAAATGTCAGTGAATAAAGGGGCTGACCAGCAAATGTTGGTTACATGACCAACTTATCGAACTTACTGCATGCCCTTACAGAAATTTTCTTCTTTTGCAGTGCTGCACCAGTGCTGCAACAGGTCTGCACGTGAAACAATGGCACACCTGCAGCATGTCTGCTGCAAACCTGCAATATGCCTGCTGCATAAAGTATACTTTAAAGCATGTGGCAATTATATAGTATGAAGTCTGTAGGAAGCCTGGAAGGCTGCAGTTTGCAGCTTATATGCATGTAAGTTGCAAACTGCAGACTTCCTGCATATTGTTGTGTCTTCAAGTATGCAGCAGGCATGTTGCAGACTTGCAGCAGCCATGTCTCATGTATGCCATTATTTCACATGCAGACCTGCAGCAGTTAACAAAAATTTCCGTAAGGGACTGACTAACATTTTCAGCCTCTTTGACCAACGTATTTTTCTCAGTGGTGCACCATCGAGAGGATTGGACACCTTCAAACGCGACTAAAGACCACGATGTTTGGCCCAAAAATTGCTGAAACCTGTCAAATGGGGCACTTTTTTCAAATGTTAAATATAAATTTGGCAGAGGAATCACCTCACACTTCCAATCACATGATGACCCTCGCCGCCATCCATGTAAAACCAATGAGCTATATAACTGTGTCCAGGAGAGGCAAGTGCAATCCGAACGTGAACCATGCGTGGCGACGATAGCCACGCCCCACCCGCCATTACCAAGCGCTGCCAGCAAGGAAATGTCGTTGAGTTCGAAAACTAACAGTTTTTTTCGAAAAGCATCGGCAAACATAAAGTAACTGCAGAGTGTCAAAACGTATTTCTAACTATTTCTAACTAGTTTTGGTTATGTTAATTATTTTGATCGAGAGAAACGTCGCCAAAAGTGATACTCACATGCCATTGGTCCCATAGGCATTTGCCTCTCCTGGACACAGTTATATATTGGTTATATATAGCTCATTGGTAAAACAGTGTTCTTATATTTTAGCGTTAAATTAATTTAAAGAACCACTTGTGAGTTTGGACCACTCTACCATGGTCCCGCCAGTGGTCCTTTTACACAAGTTTCAATGTTTTCTGTCAAGTTTAATACGCGGGACAGTCAAGAATTCAAGAATTGAAAATAAAAAAAAAATAGTGCGCTATTCCGTATTTTTATCACAAAGTATATATGGTCTCGTTTAGCTATTTCCCGCCTGTAATTACCAAATTTATTTAAACACTTACGTGAATGTGGTACGAGTTTTTCTATAAGCCAACTTGTAAAAATGTCCAACTGGATGCAGATAATTATTTATTTGCCAGTCGTATTTTTGGTCCTATTAATTTTATTGAATTGAAGTTGGTGCTTTGCATGGCCTTTTTTAATGGTACTGCAAGCTATTTCGATTACTCAACCTTTTTCAGCCCCAACTGGCCAAAAAATTCTTTAAGTCAAAGTTTCCAGTAATTGTCAAATCAAACCACGTTCATTTTCAGGAGTTGGAAGATAACATTTGCCATTGTACTTTGTCTGATGCAAATCTGTTTCCCCTTGGGACTTAGGTATATTATTTAATTAGCCCTACTCTCAAAAGCATTGTGAAATAAACGAAAATTTCAGCATTATGGAGCATGTGCCATTCAATAAATCACTTTCATAGGAATTTCTATATATAACTCAAAGTTTCGATAACTCAGAGAAGTTTGAGTTATCGCAGTTTGACTGTATCTTAATCTCAACGTAATATACCAACAGAGACATTTCTGCAACCTTAGCTGTCATGGCTTCTCAGCAGAAATTACAATACGAGAATGGACGAAATCAACTGTTTGATATCTTATATAGTATGCCACCCATTGAGAAATTACAGCAGAAACAGTGTTACAATCTATTAATAAATTATGTCTGATATAACCATGGCTACAGTGCTGAGATTACATAATTTCATTTGAAAAAGGAAAAATCCACAAACTCGAGGAGGATGCATTGGAAGTTTATCAGTGAGATCGCACAGCATTGCTATACAACAACAAAAGTCAACAATTATTTTTTATTTGTCTCGTAAAGACAGCACTGATCAAAAAAGAAACGTGGTCCCAAACCAAAGGTCACAGAACATGACAAACGGAGGATAGTTCTTGCAGCAAGTTCTATACTATATATTTAGACGGTCTCAGTCTGCAGCTAAGGTATAGCTGAAAAATTACAATTGCCAGTAAATTGTTTGTGTGCCTGGTATATAGGTTCTGTTCACATCGTCACCGCTGGCATTCATAAAGCAAAAGGGTAAACCACCCCAACACAAGGCAGAACGACTGAAGTGGGCACGGCAACAAATATGAGCATTAAGCCCTCTTATATATACCAACGAAAAGAGTTGTAATTTGGATGGACCTGATGGCTTGCAGTGCTATTGGCATGATTTACGGAAGGAACCATCATTCCATTCGAAGAGGATTGAAAGCTGTGTGGGGTGGGTTTGGTATTCAATGTTGTTGCTACAATTGTGTTTATAACCCAACGGATAAACTCCAAATCCAAGTTGCTATACGGGAGTCTGCACTGCCATATGGACCAGAAATGTGGTGACAAATGGTTTATATACAGCAGGATAATGCTCCATGCCAATCCCAAAGGTACTAAAGAGTTGTTGCGGTCTCAAAAAACATGCAATGATTTGGCCAGCGCGGAGTCCAGACCTGAACAAGGTGTTGCCAATTTCATAACACATGGTGTTAAGATAGGCATTACATGATTGCTGGTTAAAAAAAATTCCTAGGAGTATGCACACATTAGTAGAATCTGTGACGCAAAGTCTTTTTCATATACAGTGTATAATAAAGGCAAATGAAGGGTCAGTTAAATATTATGTAAGTACATTTTTGTATTCACTAAATTATCAAACAGTTGATTTCGTTCATTCTTACATTGTAATATCTGCTGAGAAAGTCATGACAACTATAAGGTTGTGGAAATTTGTCACAATCAGTTTGTATTACCCTGGGATTAAAAGATGTATCCACTTGGCCTGTTTCGTTACTATTTTATTGAAATATCGAGTGTCCAATAAGTCACCAAACTGATTGTATATTATACCTAATATCCTATGTGAAACCATGCAGGTTACCCGGCGTGTAACTCTGTGATGCAATGAAGGGAATTTCGAAAACTCCTAGTGATTTTGAGATAAGCCTACTTTACGACACGAGCCGTTAGCGCGTTAAAAACCTAACCTAACCTAAAATGAACTAACTAACTAGATGTTACCCAACCTTCATACACTCTTGATGTTACTCAGTCCCGCACACATGTAATAAAATTGCAGTAGTCAGGAGAAATGCAGTATATTTACGTAAATCAGTGTTTTAACAATCATTTCTAATCACTGGTTCAGGGTTTTTCAAAAATCCCTGGTTCTCATATTCCCTGCAACTGCATTTAATAGTAGTATGTTATATATGTATTACATAATGTAAAATGTTTACCTTCCAGTGATTGTGATGCATGTCTCATCTTAATTAGAGCCATGCATGCAGTTCAATGTGTCGTATTGGTTTATGTCGATCACTGAAACAATGTAAGTTATTGAAACTTTTTTTTTAAGTATACAGGCCTATATTGCCTCCTGCTGACATATGCTGGATAAAGCATGGATATGTATACTGTAGTATATAAACGTTTTGCCAGTTTGTGGGCGAGGCAATGGGCTTGGTTTATATGCGAACTGCGATTGGCCAGAGTCTTATAATTTACTTTTTAGCCGCGTTATAAGGGACCATTCATAAATGTCACAGCATTTCTGACAAAATTTAGACCCCACCTCTACATATTCTGTCCCATCCTTGACATTGTTCCTCCACCCCTTCTTCCTTGTGATGTCACCAATAAAAGTTTTAGAAAATAATAGTTTCTCATTTTCAATATATGTGCATGCATGACTTCCCCAAAAAAGACTGAGATGGAACTAATATTTTAAAGGTGAATTGACACGGTTTTGTAACATACCCTTTCAAGTGTGCAATTCTATAGAATTGATGCCAATAAAACGA
>JAQFZQ010000168.1:0-45470 GCA_034696005.1 Glomeris marginata | reverse complement strand
ACTAATTTTTACAGAGATTCCGTTTCAACTCATAGTATTTATTCTCTGTCTTACTTTGATTATCACAATTATCAGGACACTTTTTTCCCCGTGTCAGAAGTCCTTTAAGTCGGTTAACAAACAGCAAGATAATCTATAGTCGTATTTGAAGTTAATAGAAGCCGATTATCAAGTATAAAGTAGACCCACCTAAGTTTATGATGTAGAACACATTTGCAGCATCGATGTTCACCAAAATCTTGGGTTGGTTTTCTAAGAAGCATTTTCACTCGGAGCAAATGAACGTTTCAACACACATTTTAATGCCAATCAAATTTGTTTAATGCTACAGAAATTACAAAAGGCGTTTCCATTGGTCCCGTTCCCAATGCTCTTTGCCTCAAAGTGCACCGATAAAATTTACGCCGATAACCAGATAAAATTGAAATCGCAATGATAAAGTTTGACAGGTGATATTACTAGCGATGAGTGCCAATTTAAAAAGAAATCAAACGATGCAGTTTATTTGATTTGGTAGCGGGTGACTGCTCTCTTGTCTAAATAGAGAAAAAAATAACATTAAAATCAGTAACTATGATTCGTTTAACATGAAATTTACCTCGTTGGTAATAATCGTAGACAACGACATCCGACGCCTTCAGATTTTCCACTTCGTTGTTTCTATTCGCTGCAGCAGTTATGCAAGTGTCACTGCCAGTGATCTAGATTATAAATTATAAATTATTCATAATTTAGATTTTTGTTTTGACAATAGGACAGTCATTCTTTTGTCACCTGATCGTAGTACGCATTGATCTTTGTGTCACCATCAGCATATTCGACTCTCTTTGCTCCCGTTGGTTGGTTCTCTTTATCGAAAGAATAGCCAGATTGCGTGTTCAGTTCAATTATGGCCATGTTAGTTGCTTCGCCATCTTTGTCTGTGTATCTGTCAAGTCCAACGTGAAAGTTATTCAATTGCTTTACATTTCACTACAAGAACTTGAAAACAATTTATACTTTGCGCAAACTGTCAGCTTGTAGGAATCTCCAGTTTGGGAGTCTACTTTGGCATTTATAGAGAATGTTCCTGAAAGGTCTAGGTCGATGTAGTTGTAGGACCAGGTGATTTGCGCAATGCACACTCCGTTCCCAGTGCCGGTAGCCTCAACCAATGAAGTGTCTGGTGGCAGCTATAAAATGTATAAAATTCGATTCAGCAGAGTTCAAATCAATTGTTAAGACCCGAGTTAGTTCGGTCCGATATTTACAACTTCCTGCTGCAGAAGTAGAGAAGTGTCCTTCGTAACCGCAAATCTCTTCGAGCGCCCTCCGTATTTAAACTCGACATCAACATTACTGTTCGGATCTGCTTTCAGTTCCGCTGCGGTTGTTGCCAAGGCTTCAAGTCCAATGACAGTGTCCTGCAAAATAAGCAATGTGAACCTTGTAATTAATTGCAGGCACAGAAAATTAGAATGAAAATTGAACCGGTACAGCACCTGTGTTGATGCGAATCCACCATATTCATTTCTTTGGCCAACTAACCAACGGACAATTGGAATAGCATCGGCGATTAAACCCCTTTCATTGTATGTAAGCAAACCGTAGGCAGTTGCTTCAACATTCAAAGAACTTGTAGAATCTGTGTCGTAAGACGGGAATGTGGTCACAGTTCCATTGGTCAGTTTCTTCCAGTAGACAAGTTCTCCTTCTTGGGAAGCCAAGTTCTTCAACTTTGTGAAAGCTTGGTCCTTCAGAGGAGAGTTGGCTTTGTGCAGAGCATAGGTTAGCACTGAAACCTCGTATGGGTCAACGGCATTTGGCAACCTCTGTTCTAGTGCCTTGGTAGCTGCATCTTCAGTAGATTGATATTTTGTATTCTATAAACAATTTAGTGTTTTAATTACATTGAAGGTAGTTTCATTGAATGGTCATGTTCAACACTTACCCCAACCTCCTTGAATGCAATGAGAACGTACGCAGTCAATGATAATCCAGATGTTGCAGCTCCTCCCTGGAAATATTCACTTCAGATAAGGATGTTCTTTCCAGTAGATTTAATATAAAATACCAGATATATTTTACCTGCATTGCCTTGTGACTGACTTTACCATTTTCTACAAATGTTCCATCTGGTGCTTGGGTGCCATTCAGGAAGTCAAGAGCCTGTTCGAGAATGTTGTCATCTACATCAATGAATGGTTTTGCTTGGGCAAAGCTCTTGGCCACATAAGCAGTTAACCTGTGAAAAAGTTAAATGCTCATTTGCACTTATGCAGACTAAATTGTAATCGATGAAATTCATCACTTACCATGTGCTGCCATTAACATCACTATTGCCGAATGCACTGAAGGAGCCATCACTGTGCTTGTAGTTCAGCTGTCGTTGATATCCTAGAATTATTAGTTACAGGTAAATAGATTTGTCATTGGTACTTTTAAGCAAGTTTAGTTTTATGTATCTCATACCAGCTGCCATGTTGCTGACGGCCTTATCCTTTCTTTCTTGAGTCAGTTCTCCAACCTCATCGAGGTAATTGGCGACCACAACGTTAGGAACAAAGTTAATCATGTTCTGTTCACCACACCCATACGGTACTCTCAACAGATTGTCGATATTCTTGAGGGTGGGACCCATGATGTCACCGACAACCGAAACTTCAACCCTCTCCGAATCCTCCACTACGTCTTCGGGATAAGTGATGTTTGCTTCGGTCGTTATGCTTCTCTTTTGTCTCAAGTCGAAGAGAATTGCCTTGTTGAAGTACTTGGTGGTTCCCTCGGGTTTAACAATGAGTTCCTTCTGAATGGCATCTCCGGCCGAAATGGGAGAAACTGCGATGGCCGAGACCTTGATCTTGATGTAACCCACTTTCTTGAAGATTATTGGGAAAACTACTGAAACTGCATCTCCTGCGGGAACCTAAATGACAATTACATATATAACAACTGCACAACTAGCACAAAATTACAATATTTCATTACTTACAGTCACAGCCTTGCTCTGGCTTGTTGCATCTTTAGCGCCTTCAACAAATTCAAAGTCGCCATCTTCGTTGAACAGGGTGACGTTAGTCTGCAATCATAGACATGGAATATACTAATTAGAAGGCTTGTGTAAAGCGAGGTTGACATTTTATATTATACCTGAACATCATCCTTCATGTAGTTGAAAACCAAGGCCTGAAGCTTCAGTGTCTCTCCCCTTATGACGGAGTACGGCAAGTTGAGGTTAACGAAGAATGGTTTGAAGACAGTAACCTATAAAGAGTAGAAGAACACTCATTGTATATTACTAGTTAGAGTGGACGTTAAAATTGCGATGGTACAGTAGTTTCATACTTTTGCAGTATTATCAGGCAATCCCAACCCAGTCTCGTCATCCATGACAACAGCGCTAATGATCCAGCTGGTGATTGTATCTGGAACTGTAGTGTTGTAGACTGCTATTCCGTTGGATCTGGTCACAAATTCTCGGTTAATATCAATGTATCAACAACTTTTGAAATAGCAAAATCCAAGCTACGAGAATGCAGGAAGAGGGAAAGTGTGCGACAAAGTACGAGACAGAATAGCCACAAAATCCCTTACAGATAGATAGTAGAGAAATTAAAGTGGATTAATGAAATAGAATAGTGATGTGCTTCAATTTGAAGTAGTTCAAGTGAAGTGAAATGGTGCAGAAATTCCCTGAAGTGATCGACATGCCAAAATGTTGGTGCGATGATGTGGGTTAATTGAGTTTTGTATGTAGTATGTGACTTCATTTGAGTTGTATGTACCCTGATAACAGTTCTACCCAGATCCAAGTGTCATCTGATATTATTCGAGTTAGTAATGTTCCATCAGTAAGTTGTTCCTCTGTAGAACCCCCAGGACTTTCTTCAAGTTCATCTCCATTTTTGAAACCTACAGCCATACATAGGGCTCTTTTGCGACCGCAACCTCCCCGTAGAGGAACCTCGGCTAGAACAGGAAGAACCAACTATTGTGGTACATGTAATGCATGTTCCCTGCATATATTCCACCCTCAATATTTTTCCTAACAAATAATTGGACTATTTGTTGTATTGAATCATTGTTTGTAGATAAGGAAATGTTTTCATTGGCTCATAGTTCCCAAAAGCATTGAATGGTAACAGGTACAGCATGAAGATGTGTTATGTTGGCCATTTAGCCCCAATCCATTGCAAATGGACAATATGGGAGTTGAAATACCGTGCACTTATGGAATTCCAGATCCAGGTTTCAGGGAAGCTTTTGCGTACTTTTGGTTGCTGTTGTGATGTTGGTAAAGCAGGGGAGGAGCCTCCAAATGCTGCAATACTCATTAGGCCATCGCCGAGTATTGGGGGCCCAAATTGTGCAGTGCTTGCAAAACTCATTGCAATTGGGTACCTGGGACCTGAAACTGCACAATACCCATCGTCTTTCAAACCACCATAATATTCAATATCTGACGATGTCCTAGTTAGTGTTTTCTTCTGCATATGGACAAACTGGAACTTTAAAATAGATAGGAAAACTATCTAGCATTATTCAAACCATGGATGCTAGCCTGGTTTTGCGAAACTGGTTAGGCAGTTTGTTATACGACAGTTTTAAAAGTTGGAAAACTTTTTAACAGCAACTATAAAGAACCCTATATACCCAATTGATCCTCCTATGTGTAATCTGCAACAGTTGGATTTGGTAGGCATGGCAAGGTAGTTAGTATTTCGTAGGGAACTTTCTGTAAGTATCAATAGTAAAGGAAATGAGAATTCTTCAACCGGTTAGGTAGGTTCCCCAGCGAGTTTTTCACAAAGCAAAACAGTTTTGATATGGAATACCCTGATAATTCAGCTGTCCACAGCCAAGTTTCTGGGAAAAATTTACGGAACTTTGGCTTTGCTTCCACAACATCATTTTCCCTTGCTAATTGTGGGACTGCATCAAGTACCATGTCGTCTAAGGCCATATCTTGAAGCCGAATGTCTATTAAGCCGCCCCCTCTGTGGTCATCGTACATTGGCCAGTCTTGCGCTTTCATAACAGAAAAGCATAGTAACTGGTTCAAAATATCAGTATTGAAGTCTAAAATGACAATGTTCTGTTGTGCAATGAAATTCTTGCCCATATGTAGGCCATATGGTAGAGTCTTCATTCTTCAATCGCAAAAGATGGGGGGGGGGATTTACTTGATTTTGCAAGTCCAAATGTACTAACTTGGAATGCATAGAAAAAAGATGTGCATATATTGAGCTATACAGTTGGGTGTGGGAAATTTTATCCTGAAGAATAAGAGATGTGCATGGTGCATAAATAAGCTGTGTCCCCCAGATTGATTTAGTTTTTAATACCCAGCAACCACCAGCACGTATATCCACGTTTCGGGAAACTTCTGCCTTATTACTTCAGGTTCTGTGTTGGCAACTCTAAACTTATCAAAAGTTGTAGTAGCAAACATTGTTGCAGCAATGGTTGCAGATTCCGTTGAAGTTGAACAAATATCACGTTCGATAAAGTCGACGGAAGGATCACTACCAAAGCCTACAATCATTATGGAAAACGGGAAACTTTGATTTGGATGCGATAAATGGAACTATACTGGAACATTAGTTTTCCTACAAAACAATATCGGTTACCTACTTCCCTATTAAAATACGAACAATTTATCTATTCACCATTTTAATTGGGTATGAATTTACATGATAAACTCACTAGATGGGATTAATATAGAAGCAGTAATGATAATGAAGATGGATTATGCCTTGTATTAGTTCCCCAAATAGCTTTGAATTTGATGTGATGTGGGTGTTTGTATATACCGTGTTCTTGCGGAGCTCCAGATCCAGGTTTCTGGAAAGCTTTTTCGTGCTTTGTGTTGTTCATTGGTAACAAATGGAGGAAGAATTTGTGGTGGAGGGGGAGGAGGGGCTGGAGCTGGAAATCCAGAGCTGAACATCGGTTGAAAAGCAGCTGGCCGAGATAGACTAAATTCAATTGGGTATCTGGGACCTGAAACTGTACAATTTCCATTTCCTTTCAAACTCTTGTTATATTGGTACCAAGTCGGATTCTAAACCGCATAAATGTGATAAACTGTCAATGGTGGAAAAATAAATTTGTTAGTCCAAGTCCTCACGAATCATAATGGATTTTCACGGTATGTTCGTGTTAGTATGAATGATTAGGAAGCTCAGCAGAAATAATTTGCTATTTCTACAAGTAGATACCCCGATTGAACGACGTTCCAGACCCAAGTTTCTGGGAAACTTTTGCGCACTTTTGGTGCCTCTTGCCGAGATGCGGAAATTGGATTGTAAGTGGTACTCCAAACGGCTTCAAGAAATGGTACCCCTGTTGTAGGAATCATGAATCCACCTCCGAATCGAGAAGGGTATGGATGATAACCTGAAACTGCACAACAGGAACGCCTTCATGGTCACTTCCCAATTGTTAAATCTGTGTTCAGTACTACGGTGGTAGCGCAGCAGCTTCTCAGCATTGACACCCATGATACAGATGAACGTACACCAAGGAATACATGTGGATACATGCTTTGGGGATAACCAGCAAATGCACTATGTCATAGTACCCAGATTCAATTATAGTCCACATCCAAGTTTCTTGAAAATCTATGCACAATTCGAGTTCTGAGGTGGTAGGTACAACAGTTCCATGTATACGTTCCTGTCAATAATGTAGCTGGCCCACAGAGTATGTCACGATCACTAAAGTCCTCAACAGATCTACCACCAAAACCTATGGTAATAGTGAAAGGAGAATTAAAGCAGCCTGCAACATAACCAAGGAGTTGCCTAGAATTTCTGGAACCAAAAGCTACACGACACAAAGAAAACCCTGGTTCAGTCAAACGTCCTCATGAGGTGGCTAAAGTATCCCTCGCTATTTTGTGTAAAGAAGGCCATACGCTAAACTGGAGGAGATTGTACGTAGGACTTGCACTATTTGTGGAATTTTACAACTGCCTAACCATTTTTCGAGTTACAAAATTGTTAACTCAAAATGAAGTGGAAGATACAGTAGTAAAGTCTCCATTTGGAAACGACTGTACAATATATAGCTACAAGGAGTGGTGTGGGAAGATTTGCCCTGAAGAGGTGCTTTGTGCATATTGAAGCTAGTGACCCCATATTGCTTAAATTTGTTATACCCTGCTGTCACCATATTCCAAATCCATGTCTCAACAAAATTTGTTCTCAAATCAACTTCTGTACCAGAGTCTGCTCCTCCAGCTCCAGGAAGTGTAGTTGAAAGTGCACCATCTGCTGCACAAACATCACGACGACGAAAGCCTAGTAAAACGTCGAAAATGCACAAAGAATCAAGTAAATGCCTGCATGAATGCACACTTTTGCTTGAATCCCTGCTGGAGATTGAACCAACTTGTGGTTAAATTTGTGTCCAGGACAGACTACGTCCTACTCAACAATGGGAGAAGTATTAATTTAGAAGCTCGATCTGCTTGTATTTGGTAGAACTGCCGGCTCAAATAATTAGTTCAGTTTCCATGTTCTGACATTACATGTTCACAAGATTCCTAGCAAATATTTGTGTTGTATGAAAATATTAATGAGAAGGAAGAAGATTGGTTATGTCGATTGTTAGTATCCCCAACTACTGGCTTGGTAAAGCTAATTTGCATATACCGTGCACTTATGGCGTTCCAGATCCAAGTTTCTGGAAAGGTTTTTCGCACTTTGGGTTGTTGCTGCTGGTTAGGAAAAGGAGGTGGGGCAGGTCTTCCTGGCAATCCAGGCATTGGAAGTCTTTGGGCAAAGCCAGCCATGGGTCGGAAATTTGAAGCTCCCGCTAGACTGAATGCAATTGGGTACCTGGGACCTGAAACTGCACAATACCTTGGAAATATAGTAACCTGAACTCCAACATTACGTAGGTTAAATATTCACTTGTGCCTGACCCGCCGCACGCGCAATCGTAACGCAAGCAATGAATTATTGGTATGATGGTCATTAGTATGTTTGAGCAGAAAACCCATAGCATACAGGTAGGAAAGCTATTTTAACAAATACATGAATACCCGGATTGGGCAGTGTTCCAGATCCACGTTTCAGGAAAACCCTTTCGTACTTTACGTGGCGGTTGCTCAGACTCTAACATTGGAAGTAAAGTGGTTTCCACTTCGGAAAACGTTAAATTTAGGGCAGAAGTCACAAAGGGCCCTTCAAATGATGCTTGGGGTGCAAAAGGGTACGATCCATAACCTGAAACTACACAATAGGCATGTCTTCACTGTCATCCTATCATCTCGGTATATGGGGGCCATAACACTTGGTTAGTAACAAGCGACAGTTTGCCATGTTATCATTTGATTGTAATTTTGTACCCTGCAGATTTCGTACTCCATATCCAAGTTTCAGGGAAATCAGTGCGGATTTTGAGAGGTGGGCTTCCCTTCTTTTTCTGGCCAATTCGTGATTGTTTCACTTGCAAGGCCGACGTTTTAGTTGCACCTATCCTGTGATGTGGCCTTATACGTCGAGCTGTTAAGGATACTTTCCCATAAAGTAATGCACACATCTACCTGCACCATACAAGTGTTACTATAATACAAAAGTGGATTATCCTGAAGTCAATAGGGAAGATCATACATTAAGATATGGATGTTTCACTGCTTTTTGGAATTTCAATGCCCAGGTTATTAAACAGGAGAAATAAATTCCTGCTTACAAAGGAGTTTTGTTAGTATATATTGTAGCAAATAATCAAAGATTGATTTAAGCAAAAGCCCAATCGCAGTTATCGGACTTTCCAGACAGAATGCAAAGCAGAAGAATTATTTTGCCAAACAATACCCAGTTGTTGCAGTCACCCAGAGCCAAGTCTCTGGGAAGAATTGCCGTAACTTGGGTTTCGTGTCAACATTATCGATTTCCATTGCAAGTTCAGGTTGTGCATCGAAATCAGCTTGCATTGCCATCACCTTAAATTCGCCAATTCGCTGCTCTTCGATGTGGTCATCGTACACCGGGTACGAGTCCGCTTTTCAAAACAAATATTGCCAGGGTCATTTGGGATACTAACTATAGATACTAGCACAATTGGTGGACTAAACACTTCTAACTTATGCGGGGAATATACAAGGATTGTATTTCTTCATAGATAATTTACGCTTGCTGCCAACATTTTTGGGAGAAGAAAAATTGAAGGTGATGTGATGTAGATATTGGATAGAGTGGAGACCTTGTGCATGAACCTGTGCTATGAATGGTGGGTGCTTAGCTGGTGAACCCATATATCGTTTCTATTTACAATACCCAGTTTCCAGTGTGTACCATAGCCACGTTTCTGGGAACTTCTGCCGCACCGAGATTTCTGCATCATTGGTTTGTGCCATCTTACTAGATTTGCTAGGCTCCTCAACGAATTCTTCACCATTTTCTGTACATTTGTATTTGCAGTCAAGAATATACCAGGGTATCTCATGAATGGTGAAATACGAAGTGTCAATCAAACCTGGAACATTTTCAGCACACATGTCAGCACGGTCAACAATAAAGCTGGGTGCAAATCTGCCAGAGTCGCCTGTGGATATTCAGATTATTATGGGATGAAGTGCTAGTTAAATTACGACCTTCACAAGGGCATTTCCTAGACAGTTTTCTGAACTGTTGAGGCCAAGGATATTGAACTGTGGAACTGTTGAATAAGGTGCCATTAATGGGACATGTTTAGGTCCATTTTCCTCAATCTACTAGGCGGAATAGGTAGGCCGTTAAAACGCCAGGAGTTGGTAAAGTATTTGGATAGCATTTGGGGAGAACGTTTGGCATGACCAACATTTTCGTTGTCAAGCAACTAATGTGACAGCAAACTTGGAACGGGATCTGCCGTACATATTGGATAGTACATAGATCACTTGTGCAGAAATTTGCCCTACAGAGTGTGCCATGAATGGTGCGCAATTAAGCTGGTGAACCCATATATTGTTTCTATTTGCAATACCCAGTTTCCAGTGTGTACCATAGCCACGTTTCTGGAAACTTCTGCCTCACCAAGATTTCAGCATCACTATAAGTATGTATGTCAGCTTCAGGGTATCCTTCATCAGCACCTGTACATTTGTATCTGCAGTCAAGAATGCAGCAGTGTATCTCGTGAATGGTGAAATTTCCATTGGCATACCTAACATAAAGCACTTGGCATCATCACGTTCAACAAATTCGGGGTAGTCAGGGTAGTCAGATGAGCCTATGAAGATTGTGAAGCCTTAAAGCTTAGTGTTCTATGTACACTTCAGTTTAGAATAAAAATAAACATTTGCTGCAGATCACAATAACACGAAAGCAGGGAACAACCATTTGCTTTCAGCATAAACCATTCTGCACTAATCCTGGAGATCTTGGACAGTATACTAAATCTAGCCAAGGACATTAACAAAAGCACACATTGTATGCCACAAAACCAAACAACACACCACGAAGCCTTTTTGCAATAATCTATGGTAACATGGCAAGCAACAGGATTGTTGTATGCTTAGCTAGTATAGATATGCATCTACCCAACAGAAGTGGCACTCCAGATCCACGTTTCTGGGAAATTAGTCCTGAATTTAGGACGCTGCTGCGTCTTATGGGAGGAGGCAGACCATCCTGAGGAGTGACTTTGTAGTGAAAATGGCATTGTTCCATCATCATAGTGGTAGCTTGGCCCCCGCAAGTACGGATACATTGGATCTATGCGAGTACAGTCATTATGTTAAGGCCATTCAAAGGAGGTCTTTGAATGCATGCCATTTACAGATTTACGCCGGGCAGATTTAAATTGCAGCTTCTAATTTAGAGTTTTAACTAAACTGTTCCAATGCATTGTAGCAGAGTTGGAAAAGGCATGGTGCAACCATCTCTTGAAATGTGAATACTAATGGGCTATTGAAGGGTTTTTTTATAGTTAGTAGTTTACTGCAGCATTTGGCATTTTTAAATCTAGTTGCATTGTTAACAAGCATTTATGCTGCATTATGACATGAAGATCCTGAACGTTTTGCTATTAAATAGAAGCTATTCGAACAATTTGTCTCTAAAGGGCATTAGCATATCCCGATACAAGTAACATTTCCACCTAGCAAATCAACATCCAGTGCACCATCGATGCCACACATTGTAGAGTTCAAATCCTAAGAACTTGTTACCAACGTCATAATGTTCAGTCACAGTAGCCCACCCACAGGTTCGTAATGAAACATGAAATGAGAACTAGATGTGCACCCGTAACATACGAACACTTAAGTGCATTTGAAGTCTTAACCTTCCACCAAAGTGCATCCACAAAAACAGTAAGTGCAGTACGAGCACAGCATATTTCTAATTGTAACAATACCCTGTAGAGACTGACGACCATATCCAGGTTTCCACAAACTTTTGCCTTAGTGTGGGTTCCGAATTTGAATTAGGTTCAGGTGGTGGTTGTGGCCCTGGTTGCGGCTGCGGTTGTGGGAGAAAGCCAGGAAGGGCAGGGAGGCCACCGGACAAAGAGTTAAATAGTATTGGGCCAGGAACTGTTGGCAAGTTGCAACGAATAATATAACCACATGGTATCAAATGATAATTACAACTTGCAGTTAACAGAGGAGACATAAAATTTCATAATGTAGTCAAGGTGCCAAATGATGAAGGAATTTAATGCCATATCCACCTATCTAGGAACAGGCCACCTGCCACTAATATGGATTTCCATTACCTATGAAGAGAAATGCTAAGCAAAATTTCTGTACTGAAATACAAACAGCATAGCACGTGACATAAAGCCATGGCAACAATATTCGTTTTGACAGGGGTGCAAAGGGATCAGCTGGACAAGTACCAATCACAAAATGAACCATGTTACCGAGAAACACTAGTCTGCCAAATCCAAGTTTCTGGGAAATGCCTTCTCAACTGTGGTGCCCTTCGCTGAAGCACTGAACTTGATTCAGCAAAAGTGGAAAACATTAATGGAACTGGCAACAGTTCACCATATACCCCCGATTCAGGCATAGACCACCAATCTAGAGTTGGAAGTCGCCATCAGACACTAGTCGGTTCAAAACTATTCCAGAGTTAATTGCAGCACAAGGGAAATGGACCCTATCATTGGCTAGTACCACCTAAAGTTAGGTATTCTACACAATTGCAGTTAAACTGGAAATGCTTCATTCACGTGATGCCGAGCAACCCTGCAACACTATTGGATAGGTGTATCCCCTGGAATCTATAGATTATCCAGCAACAATTGTGTCAACTTTCCTTGGTGGACGCTGAACAAAGCAGTTATTAGTAGCATATGCTGTTAAGAGCCCTAATTCAGGAGTGCCATTTACTTTTACTACCTTTGGTTAAGTTGACTAACTATAAATATTAATGGATGCACGTTCCATCACAGTTTTTCAGCAAGCCACACAGGACATGATCGGGGTGGGCAACCGCAGGACTGAGCAGGTCAAAATGAAATCTTTAGTACCGAGAAGAAACTGAACTCCAGATCCAGGTTTCTGGAAAGTCCTTCCTCAATTTTGGTGTCTTAGGTCGACTGTTATGGAAGGAACCTGTTCGTTTTCTTTCAGGTATTGGCATCCTCGCCATATCATAATGGACCCTCCATGGGTAGGCTAATTCAAAACAATTATTGTATCCAAGCTCCATTCCAAGAATCCTTATTGTTCGCTCGCATGAGGCTACGAATGAGTATTTTGCAGTGTGTGCAGCATATCCAGATAGTCATCATGCGTGATACATTAATTACCATGCTTGAATTTGATCGTAGAAGGTTAGTTTCTCATTCCACTAGGTGACGCATTCACTTCTCAAACTGGTTATAACGAATGAAGTAGTGTACAGATAGCAGGCGTTATTTGGGATTATTTTACCCGATGGCAATGCTGTGCCAGATCCACGTCTCGGGGAACAAGCTGCGTACTTTGGGTGCGTTTTGTGCCAATTGAGCACTCTCCTTGAACACCGCAGGCCTCACGTCTCCTCCACCAAAGAATGCAATATTTCCCCCGCCAGCGCCTTTGCGGAAGGGCAAACCTCCATCTGCCGGTACATCGCGCTAGTTCACTTTCGGATGGTCAACGTTTACCATCCGGCACGATTTGTTGCACATTGCACATGCCACCTTCTTGCGCGACTGGTTACAATTCACGGACAACACAAGTAGTAAATCAAAAGTAAAGACTTACAGAACGACTCCTTCTGGTAAAGCGCGTTGGAGTAGAAGATGAGGCCGGCATCCTGTTTTTGGTCCGGAAGATTAGATCAGTACTACTCGTTTTGAAGACGTTCGTCGAAGAGTTATCTTACCTGGAAAATACGTTCAACACCCTGAGTTGGAGGACGCCAGTAGTAACGACGGTAAGATGGTCCGTCGCCGTAGTAAGGTGTGTTGCTTGAATCGTACTGGGCTAAGTCATCTTCCACCTGAATGAGGGAAAGTGTTAGTTTGGCTACAGGTGTAAAATATTATTCTGCACAATTTAATAAAAGGTATGCATTACAAAAGCAAGTAATAAATAAGGAATGCCAACTTGACATGATGCGTACCTCTCGTTTTGTGATGTCATTGCCACTCTTCAGCAGCAAAACGCTTTGATCAATACCAAGCAAATACACCATTGCTGTTGGGGTGGTGTCAATTTCTACTGCCACCGCACCACCAGGTTTTGTCTCATTTGGACTGGCGGTCAATGTCACCTATAAAAACGAAGGAACAAACCTTTAAAAACTTTTCTAATGGACTATAATTGAAGCAGCACGGTACTTACAGGAGTAAGGAAGAAACCATCGACTTTGAAGTCGAAACTGTCACTAAGTATCTCTCCACAGTCGGTTACAGCGTATACGATGAGACGTGCTCGAGGAGTCATAGAATGCGTCACATTCACCACGAGGTTTTGCGCCGTGGTGGGTTGGAACTTCAAAGTTTCTCCCTGTACGATATCTCCACCACTGGAAATCTGAACAAGAACATAACTCATCATTTTTTACCTGTATTCGATTAGTAAATTTCAAGGAGACATGCAAAACCTCACCTCATACGAAAGCTGATCAATCTTAAAAGTGGTCTTCACACAGAATGTTGCTGTAGAGTCTTGCGCAATTGACTTGGTGCTGTTCAATTCAATCAGTATGAACTTCTTGCTAAGCGAAGGAGCGATGTTGACCGACTGGTACGCGGTGTCCGCATCTTTGTACGTTGCCTGGATACTCATAGACTTTGTTTCTGCTGGAGGATTCAGGTCCAGTTCCACGATACCATTGGCAGGAACGTTCACCACATGATTTTCTTCAACGGGCTTGTTGCTGGTTTGGAACGTCACTGTGATGTTCACCGGAGCATCGGGGTTTATGATGGGCTTGTTGTCTTGATCGCTCAGTGTAACCTAGTACATAGAAAGAAAGATATCGATAAATATACAAATGATTCGAGATCCCAAGACGAGCAATCTTACAGTAAGTTGAATTGGGAGACCCGGCCGGAACTTGTCGGGAGATACACTGATTTCCAATTTCTCAATGTGAGGGTAGATGGTGAGAGATGCAGAGGCATTAAAGGTCTTTCCTGTAAGTTCTTCAGTGACAACAGCAAGGAGATCAAGAGTGTTCTGGGAACTGTAGTAGAATTGTGGATATCTGATCCTTGACACATCCACCGGAATCACCACCTGTCCATTCTTCTCCTGCGCACCATATTCTCAATTTTAATTACAGTTACGTGGTTATAATCTAGAAAAGGTACACGTTATTCTCACCAGAGTTGCACTGATATTAGGTCGGAAAATACATTCATTGTAGTATCTGTACTTTTGGCAACTGTCACTGACGTAGAGCACAACGGGGCCGCGCACCGGTTTGCCGAAGGTGTACTTGGCCTCAACTCTTACTGGGGCTGCGGTGTCATTGTAGGTAGCGTATGGTGGAGGAAAGACCTTCACTTCGTAAGTTGGCAACACTGTTGGGCGAATAGAATTATTCTCATCTGGTTCTTGTACGAATTCATTACAACAATCTCCTTACCGTATTCTTCAACGGTGACACTTTTGCTCTGGGTTATGGTCTGATCAATGCAAACAGGAGATGAATTAATCAATTAGAGTTTTCAATCCCTTATTCGATTTTACCAACTAAGCATTATTCAATTACCCCAACAGTAACTCTAATGTCCCAATCACCCAGCACGGGTCTGTCGGAAAGCTGAAGATCGCCACTGAAAACTCCCTTCTCTAAGGTGGCATTAAGGTATTGCTTGATACGGTTGTTTTGTGGGTCCTTTGAGAGAAAATATTTGTTTATTGGAGTACATACGATTAGGAGTACGTAAACAAGACAACTTACCGATATGTAGATTGTGAGATCAGATGCGTAAGGCTTCAGCTCACCATCGACCACAAACACTCTGAATTGTACTGCAATTAAATAATCGATTAATGACTATGGCAACTAGGGAAACATGAACTTGCCTGCACAATCAATATTAACCTTTCTGGCCTGGTTGGTAAATGGCCTTGTCGGTTTGAATAAATACGGAATGTCTCTTGGGGTTGAAGCGAATACTTTGAGAAGTGCTGAAGTTCGCTGCACCAGATCCTTCAACCAGCAAACTATCAGCAGTATTCCAGTCTCCAATCTGTCATATATACAGCATTAAGTTCCCACAATGCCGAAAATTAGTTACAAAATTAAACTTGTGTGTCCACATTTTTATGATACCATACAGGTTTTTGGAACTTTTCCAGAATTGCTCATTTGCAGGTTTACTGCCTTGAAATGTCAAAAGTCAATTTTTCTATTCATCCTCCAGTCTGCAGCGAGACTTCCGTATGTTTATATATTTAACCACCAGGATATATTTTTACAAATGGAGTTAAGGGAAAGTTGAATAGGAAGCAACATGCAAATTTTTCTGCACGATTTTACATAATCTCATTCGCAACAACTTCCTGTAAAATGTGCAATTAATAAGCCCAGATATATCCTTATTGCGCTTTATGAAGGTTGCATTATATTGAATGCATCTCAACAAGTCATTGCATGCGTCATAAGCCCAATGATAATTATATACGGATGGAAAAGCATTTATTGGAACATTTCTGTTCATCACATTTTGGTAATATTTATCACAGTTACATACCTGAAGTACGATTTTCCTGGATTGCTCTGGTGGCACTGTGGTCTGACCAGATACACTGTTATTAGTGCCGGATACAGTGACTTTCACATCGAGTGGAGTCTCAGAATTGTGCAAGCTCACTAGCACAGTGTACGTTGAAAATGGGTGCACACTATTTGGTGCTGCCACAACATAAGTTCTAAAATAACAAAAACCGTACAATTATATATCATTTGTACCATATTAGCAATTTAACCCGATCTATTAACGAGGCAAATAGGGATGGACACTTATTTGGAAGGGAAAGTATAGGTATAGGGACTTTGAAGGTTTTACATGCTCAAAGAACATAACCTAAAGATAAATAATGTTATGTTTGGTGTCATAAGAGACCGATTTGGGAACGGAAGGAATTAATATGGGGTCAATATTAAGCCTTTGTTTCCAATGTATAGGATTAAGATTGGTCATGGGAACAAATAAATGCAGGTAATTCGCATAAGTGGTTCGGAAGTATTTGTTTAATGATCTAGATTACCAGGCTTTTGTTATTGGAAGCACAGGAAGTGTGCTATATAGCATTTCAGGTCAGAAGATATATTTAAATGCCAATCTACAAAACTTTATGACATACAGCCTGTGCATCTTATCCCCAACCATTTCATTTGTTATCCCATGTATTATTTAGTGAGGTATAAAACTCTTAATTGAGATAATAGGATTAAGTGGTGTGTACTCACGGTTCTGTGACACATTGGACCCCTATGGCGAGGACCAACACAGACAGGAGGATCAACCGTGGATCCATTATTGAACACTTCAAGAATCTGCAATATAAAAAAATTACACCATTTTCAATGATTAGGCTATATTATTGCCAAATTCTCAATTTTCCTTCAAAGTTTATGTTATTAAAAATGCAACATGCAACCTATCCGGTAATTGTAATAAATTGAGTAATTTCTATACTACTGAAGTTCAAGGATTAGAAGGAAGTTCGAGGTTAATTTTTTTGTGAGGATGGTAGACATTCAATACTGGATGGAAAAGAAAAAACTGAAATGACCATCTTGTAATTTCAGTCAAGTTTCTCCTCTTCCTTTTATCGTGTAACTTGTGTCAATCAATCTTCCCCACATTTATTACCAGTGACGCCACTCTTGGTGGTCAAGGCTGTGGCCTGGGGACACGGAGGCGATGGTCAACCTCCACAAGTTATTTTTATACTTTTAGCAGACGCTGGAAACGAGGAAAGTTCTTCAAAAACAAGTATTTACCATGTCCTTCAGTTTTCAAACCAGTAGGCATTTCAGTTTATAGTATTAGTGTAGCTTCCTATTTTTTTCCTCCCATATTTAAATATGAAACACAGAATTCCCTTCAGCATTTAATTCCCCATTGTATTACACTGTTTTTGTATCGTTTCATGTTCAACATTGTGGTTATGCATAGTTTTTAATCTATACAAAGCATAATTATTTATGAAATTACAGTCTAAAAATGTGCTGGATTACATTACTGAATATTTTATGTTTGAACCACTAGTTACATTCATAGCAGCATATAAATAAATAACTAGGTACTAGTAATCGTGTTAATGTACTCTAATGGCAATACTGTATACCTATACTAATTTTTAATGTGTACTATACATTTGGGAAACAGTTCCTGTCCATTAGAAGCAATCTAATTATAGTTTGTTGTAGCTAGAAATTTTGCTGGAAAGGTTTAGCTGTGGGAGTTTGAAGTACAGGAGGATGACAAATGTGTTTTTAAGAAGAGACCTGAAGATAATAACAAGGTCCATTAGGGGAGACCTTGAGGAATTTAGAAGACTAAACACAAGGGGACAAAAAGTCCTGAAAACATGGTATGCAGTGAAGACCATATCGAACCAATCAATAAAACTAGCTTCACTGCAGTGTTTAAAGTAAGAACTAAAGTTTACTGTATTTATAGTTGGAGCATAATTCAAACCAAAAAATCTAATATATTCAGTTACCAACAAAACGAATGAGGCTGTACAACTTTGAAATTAGAAGTAGCTAGGAAAATTTATAAGTGCGCAATAACAAGTGTATTCATCAATAATATCACCATAGGAACCATTATATAGGTAACCAACTACGCATTTGTTTACAATATTAATTCCCTTAAATCTTGTACAATATATTGCACACTATACCGATTTCTATTTATAGGATATTGATATTATACATGTTTAAAAACTAACTTCAAAAAAATGAAAGTTGGCACTATAATTAAATGTAGTCTGTGCTATAGATTAAATAAATTTGGGAAATTGTGGTTGCAAAAATTTGATATTTTGTATATCCTAGTATACAGGTATAAACTTTATGCACCTTTTGAACGATTTCAAATTTATATTTTATTACTTAAAGATTAAATAATTGAAACTTTATATTTTTATAATTTTTTTAACTTACTGAAAATAGTGGAGTAACATGGTACACATTATGTTTGCATTGTGGAAATATTAAACCTGTACAAATTTTATAGAATTGTTCCACTAACCTTGAATATTAGTATTACGAGTGATCTGTTCAGGAAACACTGGAACTGTGGCAACCACACATTCGTCTCAAATTATATACCATATTTGGAGGGGGCAGGGGGAGTGTGTTATTTGTACAACTATGTATTCACAACAACCATGAACCAAACAATTGATGCAACATGGCAACATGGGAAACCCAATACGCATGCGCAATGTGTTCCAATAGGAAAGTCTGTTGAAATTTCACTAGAAATTGGGAAATACAATTTGATGTTAACCCCCAAAGTTTATCAATATATTTACTAGGTACTTTAAAACTGGGTTGGAAAACCCCTTCATATCACAATTGTACGAGTTCAAAACGTCACTGACCACATGTCTATAACCTGTGGTATAACCCAAAATAAATTTATGTATATTTACCAGCTGTTGGGGTTTTACTTTATTACATTAGTTTTGTTTCTAACAACTTTTGTTTTGCATATATATATATATATCAGTCGTTTAGAGGACCTGTTCATTTTATGTGAGAGGAAACTGGATTTGAAGTTTTATGTACTATACAACGAACTATAAAAACAGCCAATTTTTTAAAAAACAAAGCTTGAAACTCCTCCTATACGTTGTTTAAGCGAGATTTGACCTGTAGGAAGCCTTGCGGAACTGAGAAAAAACACATTTCCATGGGAAAAATAAAAAGTTGGATTTTACCAGGTTAAACTGGATTTGGATTCAGTGCATAAAGATAGACAGAAAAAACCTTATCAATATTTATTGAGTCGACATTGGAGATATGCAAATTACAGACTTATTATGGATACCATTCTGAAATGTTTAAGATAATTCAATTTGGGTGACAAAACTAATTATTATTTTTTTATTATTAAGGTATATTACAATGACCATGGCGGCCATTTTCTTTTACCTTTGTTTCAAAGTGGCAATTTTATTTAGAAATGCAATACATTGAGAAGTTCAACGTATAACATTGTACGAGGTGTAATGTAATGTTATGGTGTTGAACATTTCAGAAGAATATATGCAAATCAGTGAATATACGAAATATGCGACATCATTATTGTATGGCCCCTTGTCGTCTGCTATACATAAATGTGCACAATCAATTACACATCAAACGATAAACATACTTTAATAAACTATGTGTATAGGTGAATAAAATGCAAATAATATGCAAGGAGAACAATTGCAAGTTCTTTATTGTAATGCAAAAGTTAGTTGTATATAATAATTTTAAGAAAACAAAAACAAACTTCAATGAATGAGGAAAAGTTTAAAAATGTGGAAATAATCACAATCCTGAAATAGATAAAATTTATGTTATACATGCAACTCTATTCCCGATCGATATTAATTTATCGAATTACAATAATGAGAAATTTATGTAACCATTACTGCCATGACAATTAATTAATTATGCACTTAGCAATAATATATTAAATATAGGCGGGGCTTTTGTTATTTTTGTAGCACAACAATAATTTTTTCCTTATTCACAATCGATTTTCTCTTCTTTGCGTCATTACAAGAGAATACAAGTCTGAAAAAACTAAGCTTGCACAAATCGATATCGATTCTGATGGATTGAAACCAAACGCGAAGTTTCCAATACATGCAAAGCTAACGCGCGATTGGCTGAAATTGGAAACGTGACGTCACTCACCGTGCACAGCTTGTGTATGTACTCGTAGCTGACCTGCAGTTGAATGCAGTTCACTCAATTGTCTCTAGACGACTAAATAGACATTAAAACCGGCTTTCCCAGCATGCAACTCGCTCAGGTCACGTGACTCGACAAAGTTTAGATTCGGGGAAATAATATAGTTAGACCAATGGGAAGGCGGTTGACTGCAGTAACGTCGCGTGACGTCACTACCTATGTCATGAAAGGCGAAAGGTTTTTCTCTTTCTGTGTTCTGAAGAAGTTTTCTTGCGCAGTTTTCCAATTAAATATTGTGCTGAAAGAGGTTACCTATGTCCGGGTCAGGGGTAAACTTGTTTTGTTGGATGTTTGTTTCGCGAATTTGCGGCTTGTATTCGAGGACAGTCACATCTTTCACATGTTTAATTAATAACCGGCCATTTTCATTGCACAATTGCAGAATTAATGCAATTCAAGGATGTGCAATTCAGCTAGAGAAATCCAATTTGATGAGATAAAATGACAGACATTATTACATGATCCAGGATATGCAATTCAAAAATTGCTTTTATCTCTGTTATTTCGAAACTAACTTTCTGGAACCTATTTTGTAATAATTGTTATAAACTTTTAAAAACAAACAAAAAACCTTGGTAAAGTTTAAAGTTTATTGCAAGTACTTGGTACATAGCATAAGCAATACTTTATTATAAAATAATCCCAATAATTTATTTACCAATTATATTTTAGTTCTGTAATTTAGGCTAATTTTAATATTATTATACCTTTAAACTATAGGCTACAGTTACATAAAAGTTATTCTTAAAATCTGCTTTACCAATTAGGTATATAATAGTAGAAATTAAAGATCTATGCATTGTGTGATGACATTTATAATAACATGGAGCTGAGTTTTGTAATATATTTTAATGGGTGACCTCGTATTAATTACAGATTTCCGTTCCAAATTGGTGTCACGTGCATTCTTATCGTTGACAAAGTGTAATTGGAAACGCACATTGTCTGTTTGATTGTCATCTCAGAATTCGAGGAGCTAACTGGACCCTGATGAACGTTTTGTATTGAATAGTGACGTCATCGGGCGCCATATTTAGCACTCGGGCGTTAAGATCCGCTTCCCAACATATAATTGAAAAGTGTACTTGGCAACCAAAAATTGTCTATCATCATTTCCACTTCAGGTTGCCACCGAAATGCAAATGTATGAAATTCCAGTTTGTTTGACCTTCGTTGATTTTCAAGTCGTTCCCATGAACACCTATTTACTAAAACTTCAACGTAGGCCTACTATTATATTTATAGCAGCTATGAATATAACCCGGTCATATGTGTGTGGTCACGTGGTGTTAACCTATTCTGTCCAGGAAGCTACATAGCAGGAAACAGTGAAACAGTCAAAATGGGAAGGATATATAAAAGAAATAAACTTGTTTATTTTATTTTTCTTGTTATTCTGGCTAATACTGTAACTGCGGAAAAGCCAAACCCATGCAAAACACCTTTTTAATTTTTTAAGTTCTGTGAACAGAATAACCCCGGTTTGCTGACACACCTATAAAAGTTACTTTTTCCTTTCGTATGGTTGCACTGTGTACATCAACTTTGCTAAAATATCATCTGAAAACGAATGAAAATGCAATACAATCAGTATATGTTTGTGATACTATACATGTTACTCACAAAAGCTCAAATGCAATTGCAAGTTGCCACATCCCCATAATTAATAGCATATCTAAGTAGGCCCTAACTTTGGACTTGAGGCTAATAAGTTAACAACTTTCCCAAAATGGGAGATGAATTTTTAATTGACCTTGACCAGGCTCTAGTGCAATAAGTAAAATTTTGAAAACAAGTTTTTAATGAAAAAATGCAAATATTTGAGTGCAACTTGCAAGTTATTATTGAATTTGTTTTTCAAATGAGTAATTTTGATCATACTGAACTCATTTTAAACTTACCCTTCAAATTATGAGGAAATTAATGTTTGTATATGATGATAAATTGCATTTGAAGGTGGTTTTTTAACGCATTACAATAGGAAAACTGGTTTTTATCTAGTTTACCTGCTTCTGGATCAAAAACACGCACAAGTGCTGGTTTCAAGTTGATAACTTTCTGCCAACGCACAGCTCTGATGGCCACACATACAAACTTGGGCATCTTTGTTTCATGCAATATATTCAATTAAGATTTAAACTTGCGGAAAATTAAATCAGAGCTATTTTTTACAGGATGTCTGGGAAATCACGCAACCCATAGTTGCAGCGAAACAGGCCGTGCTTCCTTCAGGTTTATACTAACAAAGTAGCAGTGAAATCACTGCAATCAAAAGCATAAACACAGAAAATGCTAATAGGTTATGGGAGTAAACGGATATAGAGAACAAAACGTATTCCTGTTGAATGCGAAATGTGACAGTGACTCACTGTTTTGTATATGGGGAAAGTCATCTTGTTTACATGTGGTGCTGAAAACGGATATCTCAATAGAAGGAAGTGGGAGGTCGGATAATCTTGATATCATCCCTCACAATATTTGAATATGGGTTGTGTGAATTAGGAAACATCCTGCATTTTGTACATTTTCTGAATACCTTTCTGAAGTATAGTATGGCCACGGTCCTCTTGCGCTTCGTGTCCCTTCGAGGTTCATCTTCTTCAACTGGTTTGGTTGTTGGTCGTTCTGGTCTCACTTTGTATCCAGATGGAAGTGCCACCTCCACCAAAACTCCTTTAACATCATCGGCTAGAGTCCTGCAAATATTTACCGTCTTGCACTATACCGCTACTAAATATACTTGTTCGCAAGCTCCTCCCAGGTGGTATCACCATCCTGACCTGTCATTGCCTTCTATAATGTATGTGGAATACCTTTTAGAATAATCAGGAGAATGTTTATGTTGAATGTCAGTGGAAGGTTTGTGAATTGGGTTAGAAAATTGTAATGAAAAGTGGAATTTGTTGATGCAGATGTGACCCTAAGTTGAACCCATTAGCTGCAAGTCTGAATGGAATGGGTGGATGGATATTGCATCAGCTAATGACAGGGCAGAGCAATGGATAGCTTCAGGGGATTTACTTTTCCCAGTGCTTGCACTTACTCTATGCACAAATCCAATCGGAACGCGCTGCCTGATCCCAGTATATGCACCTGGGCCGTGACATTAAATAGTTTTGTTGAATTTGCCAAGACATCATTTCGGCCCTCAATGTCCTCGGCAGTTGTCACTACACCATCCTCACCCTGAAACAAAGGTCCCGGCTGTGGACTCTAACCAAATACCACCAACCGTATTAGTACTCAGCGCTACGTGTTTTTACGGAGTATGGTGTTACCTGCACGAGTATCTTTTCGATGACTGTATCGGTGGTGTCACCATCATCTGCTGTCACTTTGATGTTCACGTGGCCAAGATAAAGGGGTGAGATGAGGAAACAGACTGAGGAACCGCTATTTGGGCCTACGTGCACTGTTTTGGTGGAGTTGGATTGTTCTGCCAGCGGAGCATTGGTGGTGTGCGAAAGCAGCTGGAACCTTCCAGCATCGTTGAAGATGGTCACGTTGGCTTGGACTGATTGGTTAGTAGGGTTGAAAACGAGGACCCTGATCTCTGCGGCTTCTCCTCGCTGCACGGAGAATGGTGCCAGCAGTTGAACAAAGAAGTCTTTGTACACCTCAACCTGCGAGGATGACAGATGAAAACGCTGTAGGTAGATGACAAAACTGCCTTGAACATTCATTACCTGAGGGTACTCTGATGGAAGTGCCAATGCGTTCGAGGGTGACACTCCTAATGCACTAATGTCCCAGGTGGTGATCGAATCAGGTACCTTTACGATGAAGTTGGTACTTCCATCCTCGCTGAATGATTAGAGAAAAGTAATGAAACAGTTCATATTTGTAAACAGTGAAGTCCCTCCTACCTGGTTGTGATATTGGTCCAGAACCATGTAATGGGAAAGTAATCCCTATATACTTCGTTGGCCAAGTCTACCTCATCACCTACAGTGGATGGCGAAGACTCGTGCCTTCCGATGAGAGACTCTTCCTCCTTTTCTGTTGGTTTTGCTTCAAGAACTTGTGGCCGGACATAGCCATTGGTGAAGAAGAACACTCCAGCAAGCTGCAAAACATTGTCCTCCCAGTTACACGTGAATGATGACCAATAACAGAAGGTTTACTTTTGAATGAAATGAACCTTGAAGTCATGAGGTACAAACAGTTCCCCGTTGATTGATTCACCCAGCTGCTCAAAGTTTGCAATGCTTCTTCCACTTTCAGGTCTCTTGGTGGGTTTCTTGGGCTTTTCTTCTTTTGAACCCTTACCCTTGCCGTCTTTGAATGTCTTATCTGACCTGTCTAGGCGGTAGCCTGGATGAGAAGCCGGTCTGAGGAACCGTGCTCCGTGGTCAATGCCACTCAGGAACACGAGGGTATCATCAGATGATGAGTGGATCTTCACTTTGACCAGTTCTCCTGGCTGTACAATGTCCGGTTCCACAGCCACTGTTAACTGGCAGTTTTATCATGATTAATTTGCTAACCGTGAAGCTGTTTGAATCAGTATACAGTAACTTACTTTCCCAGCAAAGCTCTCGGTACCAAATGACCTGGAGTCGGTCACTACCTCTCCTTTGGGGGTTATGTAGAACACCAGCAGTTCAAAGATTGGTACCATAGCTTCAGTGATACCAATGGTCACAATTGCATTGGTTCCATTGCCATCTACTGAGCCGGATTCCAGAATGGAGCCATTGCTACCGCTCACCACCTAGCAATACGAAATCCAAATGCTAAATATCCCAGAATATCAAGTTTTGTATTTGGGTGCAATGTTAGTCTATAAATTTGGATCTGAATACTCAATAGTTACCTGATAGAACAGCTGATCTATTTCTGATGTTGCAAGGACAGGAACATTTAGGACATCGCCAACCTTAACGACACGTAACGTGAATCTTAGCTGAAACGCTATCATTCATCGTATACCAAGTTTAGATTGTATCATCACCTTTGGGAAGGGACCACTATGGTGGACACTAATGTAGTTTTCACCAGCAGTGGCATCTGCCACAAAGGTCTTTGCTGCGGTGACCCCTGCGTACGTAGCATTGAAGCGCAATGTAACTGCGCCGGCAGGTGGGATAAGAGTGATGGCCACGTGACCATCTTCAGGGATGGGTACTGTTTGCTTGGAGGTGAGAACCCCGGAAGATGGCAGTACAAAAGTACCAATGATGACCAATTCTTGCGAGGCATTCTGAGCAATCTTTGTTCCATCAAGGTATCCTACGTTAACCTGAAGCTCGAAGGGGATTTTGGGCTTGAAGTGGTCTCTTGTCTGCGTGATGACCACTCGCAAGGGATTGTGGGTGAGGAAGATGTGTTCGTATGCTTCGTGGCTCCGTCCTGCCAGGGAGTCGTTGACCACGGCATGGATGTGCAGGTTGGGAAGGGGTTTCAGGGATTTCAACTGCAAATTGACTATCGCTTCTCCATCTACTATCTGTATCAAAGCATGCATGTTCTGTTATCCACCACCCATTGGGAAGCTTTTCAAATAGGATGCTCCAGTTATAATACCAACCTTTAAGTTGTTGTCCTGGAAGATATGTTCACACCCAACCTGCTCAGAATCCAAAACACAAGATAAAGACTGTCCGGCTGTAACACTTAGGTTGCCAGTTACCGGGAGTCCATTCAGGTAGCTTGATGGAGAATTTTTCGTCAGGATTATGTCACTATGACCTGTTGACTCTTACACTTACCATGCATTCACAGTGATGTTGATACTCTTTTCAACATCGACATCTACGAAATCTGGTGTTTCCAATGCAACATGGAACAGTGGGAACTCTACAATATCAACGTTTAGCGTTAACCGGTTATACCGAGCTACATGTCCAATGTGGCTATTCTCCTCACCATGATCTGTAACTTTAAATGTCTTTACCATCTTGTGTTCCTATATAATATATGAAACACGTAATTTACACTGCACCAACTTTTGGGCTCGCTTTTGGGTTAGAAGTAGTTTTACGACTAACCGGAATTTGCGCGATGAGCTTATATTCTCCGTACACCGGTGAGAGTTCCGATATTTCAAAATGGCCGGAAAAAGCACCCCTTGTTGTTTCAATGTTGTCCCAACTGGCCAAATCCTTCCCATGAGGGTCTCTGATGGTGACGTTGAGACCCGTAACGTCGCGAACCCGAACCTCATCGGCCATCGCAATCACGTTGAAGTGGACTATGTGCGAAAGACTTCTTATATAGGTTTAACATTGGTGTATAAGATAATCCTGAATGAGTAGTTAGTACGTATACCATCCTACCCAAGCTTGGCATAAATAATGTTAGTGATCTTCCAATGCGCCTGTCGAAGGCCATTCGAAGAATAACAGATGTTGCCACAACACTCTTGGTATTAGATAGGTTATATTATTACCTTTCTCTCCTGGGTTAAACTTGTCTTTGTCTGTGAATATATGCAATAATACTGCTGGTGCCCCAGACAGCAACTTGAGAGTATGCGAGAAGTTGACCGCACCGGAGCCATCGAAGTGCATGTAGTAGAATGCAGAATTGATGAGTGATGGTACCTTCATGAAATACAATAATAGTATACCTCCACTTGGATTCTAGATACTGGGTGAATTATAGTTCTTAGGTTGGGAATGGAAGAAGGTACAATTGACAATAACTTTAGCGCCACTTTCCCCACCCTGGTGGCGATATTTGGAACTATTCAGTTAGTTTTAAATATGAATATGGAAACCTTGTCTCTGAATTGGGGATAATAATGTTATCAGTATTGCTGAATTTCAAGTAGTACCCGTAATTTGAGGGTTGTTGTGTTGCCAGGTTGCAGATCTAAGGATCCCAGTGCTAGGGTCCCACCATCAGAAGGCAAACCTGCTGATGGGTTTAGAGCTGCAACAAAACGAAGAGGTTTGGTGCCATTGACCAGTGCAACTGTGATGTCATATGTTGAATCTGATATAAGACGTCCTTGTGCGGTTATTGTGTACACACTGCATGATAAATAACATATTGTTATACATCTTGGAGAACTTTTCAAAGAATTCCGGCCATAAATTTGGTTTCTTACCTGACTTCAGCATTGATGACCAATGGCATCAGAAGCAGTGTCATTAAAATTAATAGATTCATCCTTGTTGCTTGATAGAGATGGAAAGTGGTGACCATGGAGTTGAAGGATGAGTGTGGGGAATTAAGACAAAGATGAAGACGAAAGTGAAGATCTTAAAGATGGTGGGCTCTGATTGGTCCATATATACAGGTAGCCAAGAACCTCATTGGTGGTTTGCTTTAGCTTGAGGTTATTGAGCTGGAGTGGTATTCAACCTTCAAAAATGTTGTGTTTCATTGACCCTTTGTCTTTATTTTAGTCAAGTCGTTTTTAAGCTTTCACTTATCAAACTGTCCCCTCAGGTCTTCGAAAATGTTTAATTATAGACAGAGTAAAAGGTACATTGATTCAAATGGCTGGGACCTATTCAGTGCCATTAATTTATTGTGAACTTATAACACAGTATCAACTTTCATTCAATGCAAAATATTTATATTATCCACCATTGTATTGTTTGACATGCTACATCTTATTATTGTATTTCATAACAAAATCCTTGTAAATTAAGTAAATGTAAATAGCCTACACTCATGAAACAGCAGGGGAAGTGAATTAATAGTTACTCTACAATTATGTTAGAGTGCTTTTAATTATTAAAGTAACAACATGGATGCAATATAAACTTTTATGATTTCATTCCTGCATTTCCTCATGTAGTTAATTTGCCATGAGGCAATTTTACAACATTGTTTCCTTTGTTTAGTCAGCTAAAACAATTCTAACTTTAAATATAAAGATGCACTGACTATATTTCACAATTGTGTTCATTACAAAAAACATTTGCATTCAAATGTAAAAATTTACATTGATTCTGCATTATTCTAAGTACAGCATTGGAAAAGTACTTAGGGTAGATGTTTTTCATCTTATATTTACTCGTTTTCACAAAGCATTGCGTGTCATCGCTTCCAATCGCCGCCATGTTGTTTTCACCTGGAAAAACTTGATTGGCATGTTTTTAATGCGTAAACTGGCTGAGAAAAATACTCGAAATAAAAATATCACTGGTTTCTGTATACACTGTATAATTTACATTTGATATCCAACTATCACTCTGTCATAGTAATTTTAAGGATAAATAATATAGAGTTATTAATTATCATTGACTTTTCATGGGACGATTTTTCTCCAATATTTGCAATTAACTTTTTCTACTGTTCAAGCTAATGCACATTGAAATATTAGTAATTGTTTCGCAGTTTCATCATGGATTGGCCACAGTCGTCATATTGGTAAACACAATGATTGATGTACAGTGAAAGGTACATTAAGCAAGCAGCCAGTCATGAGTTGGCTTTCAAAAAAAGTTACTATCTTTTGTGTCAATGTCATGAGGACACTCATTTTTTTTCTCCAAATCTAACAACTTGGAAAGAATGAGGCTGTCAGTCTAAATGTTTATGTGTGTATAGACTTTACCTTTTTCAGTCCAATAGAAATAAATGTAGTATAATATAACAACATGCAAAATTGTTGTAAATATTATAGCAAGTCAGAAATTCTCAGAATGTTTTTATTTTGCTATTTTTAATTTATATATCATATTTTATAATATAATATTGAGTGCATGAAATTTGCACAGGTGCTTTGAAAACTCATATGTCAACATGAGCGTCAGATGAAATGTAGGTCGTATTTATTTTCCTGGTTGTGTATGGACGTAATACAATAAAAGCCAGTCAAATTGGAAATTGAGTGTTGTACTTTATTATTTTGTTGTCACATTGTCGTCGTCATAAAGCACTAATACAGAAAAATATATTGTACGTGTGGCAAATGCGCAGAGGAAATAACATTTACCTTTATATGTTATTTATTTATCTAATCTATAAGTGCTATAAGCAAGTGAATCGTGTTGACTGATTTTCAAAATTCGCGGGTTGAATCGATTCAAACGCGATGGCCAGATTCGAGTTTGTTGCAGTGGCGCCATCTATCGCTGATGTCACGAAATGTATTCGCAATCTTACGTAATCTACTTTCGTAGTTAGCTTTACTTGTAGCTAATTGAGCGGCGTTTATTCGAGAATGGTGTGGACTCTTTGTACATTTGTTTTTAATCCATTTCAAAGTAATGTTTATTCAAGAAAAACTTGCTTTCGCAGAATTGTTTTACGGAAATGTTATTTAGTACACTGTGATGACGGTAGATGGCGGCTCTGCAGTAACAACGCGCTGCTTTTGAAGATCCTTGATCGATATGATATCGATATTTTGCAACGCCGTTTATCCGAACCTTGATCCAAACAGGTTCGCTGTTGCGAACGTTTCGAATGGTGATCGACAAAGATGGCGGGCAAAGAGTCGGTTCGGGTGCGAAAGAGCGTTGCAAATTCGGACGATCGCGCTGGATGGTTGGTGTTTTACTGTATTTGAAATGCAGAATTACATTATAAGATCCGTATTTTTCAGTTTTTATCAATTTTTGTACGGTTTTGGGGTGCTTATGTTGATATTTACGTCGTGGGAAGACGGGTCTGCTAGCGTCGTTGTACCCCTTTATCGTTAAAGTGAATGTTTATGATTTATCTGACGGAAATTACGAATTAGTACTAATATTTTATCTTGTGAAGGTGTGCATTTCATAGAGGTCGTTTGCAGCACGTTGTGGTAGCAATTTTAATTTGCTTATGTTTTGAAGCAGTTGGTAAATTGTATAAATTATAATTTCCTAATTTCAGCTCTGATAGTTCTGAATTTCCCGATGAGAAGGAAGAAAAGCAAGTGGCTGTTGGCAAGAAACATCCTGGGCACTCGAAAAAGAAGAAGAAACACCGGCATAAACACAGACATAAATCTTCAAAGAACAAGGAAGACAAGGGGGAAAAGTAAGATTCACAGTGAAAATGGTTGAAAATGTAATCAAATATTGACACAACCGAATAAAATAACGCTTTTGCAGGAAACATCGCCATAAACACAAGCATAAAAGACGGCGTAGCGATGGTTCCGAAAGCAAAGATGACCTGGATGATGGCGACAATGAAAACGAGGCATTCCACCTGCTGAACACAGAAGAGTTACTAGATGTAAGCCAGTTTGAACTAGAGGACCTCGAGAAGCAGAAAGCTCTCCTGGAAGCAAAGTTGGCCACGGGAGCCGCTTCAGACAGCGAAAGCGTCGAGGACCCCGTCAACGCGTACGTAGCCACCAACTCAAACTTCACCAAGTCTAAATTGGTGCAAGGGTACAGCACGACGGAGGAAGATGAGGCACGTACCGCAGCCGTGGAAAAGGCCAAGAAGAAGAAGCGCAGACACCCGGAGGTCATCACCGTGTCCGACGAGGAAGACGACGATGATGAACCAAAGGTAACTATCGACTTCAAGGAATAAGGTTCATACATAACGTTGATACGAAACGAAATTCTGTCATCAGGTGATCGGAGTGAGTGGACCACCGGTGAAACTAGCACGGCGGTCAGCCACCGGAGTTGTAGACCAAAACGGCGTTGGACAAGGTGATCGAGTAAGAAACCGTGTGGTGAAACCAAGGGCCAAGGACCCCAGGTGGGACTCAGCACCGGAGAGGAGGAAAGAAGTTGAACGTGACGGTGAAATTCACGTAGTTCACGCGCACAAAAACACTGATAGAAGCGGCACTAGTAAGACAAACACGCAAAGGCGGTCAAAGAGTCACGTCCAACATCCTACCAGAACGGCCCCAACTCCGGTATCTTCTAAAAGAGATCCTCCGCCACCACCGCCGCCTCCTCCACCTCCGCAACCCAAACACAGTCGTAGCGACAGCCCCAGTCCATCGAGGTCCCGACGTCATTCCCAGTCATCTTTGCATCACCACCACCAACAACACCACCAGGAGCAGAAGCCTCCGGCAAGGGCCCGCGAACACAACAAGGAGAACCGGCTACCGCGCGGGTCGGGTTCCAGGTCCCCGAAGCCGAGGGATCGGGAGAAAGAGAGGGAAAGGGCAACTGTCAGGGAACCCGTGAGAACCGAAAGGGTCAGAGACAATTCAGCACCTCGCAATGACCACAGGCCTCGCCGGTCGCATTCGAGGACCAGGTCGATGGGTGCTCCCGCTATGTCGGGAGGCGGCGCTTCGGCGCGCCAAGCGGCTGCTGGCAAAAGAAGGGCAACGCCTTCCCGGGCACCGGTTGGAAACAATAGGTCGAGGAGAAGTCGGTCACCACCTTACAGACGTTCCAGGAGCAGGTATAATGCAGACATCAATTCTCGGGGATTATTATGGACTGCAATTTATGTATTTTTTTTCTTTTTTAGGGAAAGGGAGAGGGAAAGAGGTGGCAGAGACCGTGGCCGAAGAAGTCCTTCCAGGGACCGGAGGGGCAATAGAGGGAGACACCGTCGCGGTGAAGACCGCTTCGAGGGAAGTCTATCCGAAGGACAGTCTCGACGCAAGGCGCAGAGCAGTTCCTCCGAAGACAGGTGGCTGTCGATTGTTTTTCGGTATCGCGTGATTCTGTTTGACATTTCCTTATTATTTTTTTAAAGTGTTGACGACATTGATCCCGAAGAGGAGGAAGATGAAGAGATGATAATAGAAAGGAGGAGGAAACAGCGTGAAGAGCTTCTCAAAGTTTGTTTCACGCGGGGTTAACAAACCCGGGTTTTTGTTCATACCGTAGAATTTTAGTTGCAGCTTAAAATTCCAGCGTGAAGTACAGACCAAAGTTATATTTCACAAAATTGCCCACGTTATTCTACAGAAGCTGCAGAGGAGTGACCAGGGAAACGACGACAGTAACATGTCCGGACCCGGAATGGTGTCGGGGACGTCAGAGGCGGAACAACCGAGCAGAGCCACGTCACCGGAGTCGGTGACCCTTGCGGAAAGCGTGTCCGACGCCGAGGACTTTGAGGAGTCCATCAACCTGAAGCGCAACATGACCCGGTCCCCGGACCTTCGCCAACCGAAGCAGCCCTCTCGTCGACCGTCCGCCGCCGCTGCCCGATCGCCGCTGCCCGAACCGAAGACGGTCGATCCTCCTGCTCCTCCTTCGTCGGAAGGTGCAGAAGCAGAGGCCGAGGCCGAGGCGAACCCTGATGAGGAGCAGGGCAGCAATGATACCGACAAGAAAACGTGTATGAGTCATTTCTTATGGTCTGAAACATTCGACACGTGATATGAGCGGTGTTTGTCGATGCTTGTTGCAGTTTTTCAAAAGCGGTGTGGTGGGGGTTGTCTTATCTCCAGATGACCGAGTCAAGAAGGAAGTGGACATGTTCGCCTCGACGGATATGTTCTCCGAAGAATACAAGGCCCGTGAATAGAGAGTGAATTCGTCCGTTGGTCGGCACCACTCGTACCGGCATCGGCTTATTCCCGACCGCAACTAGAGGTAGTAGTCGACACGAGACCATAGCTTGCTTTTTTTCTTTTGTACCGTACAGAGCCCTGCCATGGTCGAGAGGATGACAAGAGGCGGACACGAGAACCCGAATCTCAACGACAATTGGGACGATGCGGAAGGATACTACAGTACGTCTGCGGAGTAATTATTTATCGTGACTCGTTTGGAGGCTTAATGGTGGGTTTGATGTTTAGGGGCACAGACCGGGGAAAGTTTGAGCAACGGATACATCGTGTCTGGGTACACCGGACAAGGGGTTTTCAGCAACGTGGTGAGGGCAAGACACGCGTCGCTTGGTGATGTGGCCATCAAGATTATTCGAAACAACGAAATCATGTGAGGGAATAATTTGACGTGGATCGTATCATCAGGGTTTTCACGGTTTAATTCTTATTCAGGCACAAGACTGGTCTGAAGGAACTGGAAATGCTGCGAAGACTCAACGACGCTGACCCCGATGATAAATTCCACTGCGTACGGCTGTACAGGCACTTCTTCCACAAACAGCACCTTTGTCTCGTGTTCGAACCCCTCAGTATGAACCTGAGAGAAGTTCTGAAGAAATACGGCAAGGATATCGGACTCCACCTGAAAGCGGTGAAGTCTTACAGCCAGCAGCTGTTCCTCGCGTTACGACTCCTCAAAAAATGCAACATACTTCACGCCGACATCAAGCCGGACAACATACTGGTAGGTCCTTTTCTCCCGCAAGATGTTGTCATCCAGTTGTAGTGTACCAATGTATTATCTGCAGGTGAACGAATCTAAACTGATCTTAAAATTGTGCGATTTTGGGTCTGCGTCTCACGTGGCTGAAAACGACATCACGCCGTACCTGGTCAGCAGATTCTACCGAGCTCCAGAAATCAGTTAGTGGATTCCTTGATGAGTTACTTATGGCAAGAAGCCTCGAGGTAACTAAACCATGGTTGTTTCTCTAGTTTTAGGCATAGGATACGATTTCGGCATCGACACGTGGAGCGTCGGTTGCACTCTTTACGAGCTGTACACCGGTAAAATAATGTTCTCCGGCAAGACCAACAATCAAATGCTCAAGTACTTCATGGACCTGAAGGGCAAGATCCCAAACAGGCTGATCAGAAAGGGTGCGTTCAGGGACCAGCACTTCGACAGCAACTGCAACTTTTTATACCATGAAGTGGACAAAGTCACTGAAAGAGTTAGTTATTCGTCTTTATATTAATTTCTGCAAGTACATTATTAACATCAGTTGTTTGATGTACCGTTCAGGAAAAGGTGGTTGTGATGGGCACTTTGAACCCGAACCGGGACCTGATGTCCGAGCTGATCGGCTTCCAGAAGCTGCCGGAAGAGCAACTGCGCAAAGTGGGTCAATTGCGAGACCTGATGGAAAAGATCCTCATGCTGGATGCCAACAAGAGAATTTCCATCAACCACGCGCTCGCACATCCTTTCATTCAAGAGAGGATCTGAGTGAAAATGTCCCTCAAGGGTACTAGGATTTCAATTTTGAACAGCGCTTTTGTTTGCTCGAATATACGAAAAACAAAATCTTGTATCGGAAGGGCGAGGAAAGGTTTTTGTAACTTCCCAGATGAAGGAATTAGAAGTGTTTAAAAATCATTTATAGTGGGAATCGTTACGAGATGGCCGAGAATGCGCTGCTGCAATTCATATACATACAATGTATATTAATTATTCTAGCATTCATTTCACTGTACAATGAATTCCTCTTTAACCACACACCTTTTATTAGTTCGGGGTTTTTATCATCTCATCCTGAAAGCATTGGCAAAAATAATTTGGTTTTTATATGGATTTTATTTCGCCAGATAGTTTCTCCCACCAAGTTTATTTCTCTTAAACCCTTTCTTCACCCTTCACACCATTTCACTGTTAGTATATCTATCATACGGTAGGTCTCATTTCTTGACCGACATGGACTTGTAGCGAACGCAACTTCTAGTTTACTTTGCGGCCGAGTGATGCGATCATGCCAAAAAAAAAATGCACTGGGGTATATTAGAACATTTGAACAACCGAACGGGAGGGAAAACTTGGATATTGCGTTTGTATCCCATAAAGTACTTTGTTGTTGGTGTGAGACATTGTGTTCTGTGTGTAATATATATACCATATACGGTTATCGCGACAGAACTTTCCTGTCGTGGCGGCTCGCGCGAAACACGAAACGGAGAACGACTAGTTATTTGGAACGTTTTCGTCTTTATTAGGAACACAAGGAACTGATAGGAAAATGTGGTGCACTGGACCAGCAGCCAACCATTTTGACATCGTGCGGTAAGAGTTTCTGGATTGCTGCGGTTCTTGAATGGATCGGTATCCATTTGTTATTGTATCGGTGGGTGGGTCCACTTTATATCTGTGACTGAACATGGTTTATATGCAAATTCAGATAAAGTATAGACATTTTAAAAATGGAAAACGGAACAGCTGCAAAAGTTTACTCATTAGGCCTTTCTGGGTTTTCTTTTAACCAAATCCAAGATGGCCGACAAAAATTTATGTTGATATTGTCAACATCAGCTATCTGGAATAGGAGAACTAGGCACTTTAATGGAAACTTTCTTTGCTTTGCTTTTCCGTTTCTTTTTGGCATTCTTCCCCTCCTTTTTCGAATTTGGATCAGATGTTTTTTCTCGTTGTTTTGATTGACTTTTGGTGTCGGCGGCCATCTTGATTTTTTGTTTTGCGCCTTGATCGAGACCATTTTTCCCACCATCTTTCAACTGTTTTTGAGTTTTCTTAGTGTCGGAAGGTTTTTCTACGGTGCCTGGTTTGTTTTTCTTGATAACTGCGCGGGAATTAGCTGGTGGTTTGCGTAAACTTTCTTGGAACGCTTCAAATGTTGGCGGGTTAACCGATCGAGCGTGGTTTTCGTGTTGGCCCCGCCTACATCCGCCCGAACAGAACTCCGTCGTGCAATCGGTGCACGTCTCGTGACGCCGCTCTGCGAGTACTGGACCCACGCCTTGTCTCCGCCCACCGACTTTATTAGCCGCGCCCCTGTTAACTACGCCCCTTTGTGCCGGTCTGCTTCCTGTTTCGGCTTCCCACTGCGATGTCAGCGCTTGTAATCGTTCCAAAAGCACGAATCTGCATGGTAATTAATCATTTTTGGTTAATTATAAGTAAGCAAACCTTTTTTCGTGTAAGGAAAGTCTATGGTGCATATAATTAACATGGAAAATATAACGAGCTTGATTAACTTTTGCAGGGAAAGTGAATGCCAATTTGTGCCATAGATGGTTCCTTGATGGTTCAGTGGGCCATTTTTTTAAAAAGTCTATGCAAAGTTATAATTTGCATGTCAATTAGTATATATAGTATTTTGTTTTACCCAGATTTTTTAATTGATGAACTGTAAAATATTTATTTTAATTAATTGCTATAGTACTGCAAAATTTTTGTACACTTTACATATAATTTTGTTTATTGATTTCTGTGTTCCTCTTCTAATTTGTTTGAAACAAAATACCAATATACAATTAAGTATCAGACTTTTGAAATTCGATGGTTCATTCCACTTATTCATCAGTTAAAGGAATTAATGTGGTGTGTCATGTAACTACCTTTCACTTTATGTATTTTTTGTCCTGGAAAAAGGTTATATAAATACCCTTGAAGATACTGGAAATATACTGAAAAACCAGTGTAAATATTAACAGAATACGTTGCTGACCGGTTAAAAAGGTCCTCTTCTGCGCGGTTGCGAGGCCGTGAAGTAGTTAACATCCTCCAATTGATATTCACCCGGCCCAATTCACGCAGGTTAACATCTTGCATGGACTGTGGCAATGGATCTGGAAAAGTTGCTTGAGCCACCTGACTTTGGGTCTGCACTGGTTGCTTAATAACATCACTTAAACTGATGTCATCGGCACGTGGTTTCTCGGCACGCACCTTTAAATTTCACATTGAAGTACACCCGCATGTCATCCATGGTATGGGTACCTCATAGGCAAAAAATACCTTGAAATCCGGTAGTTTAACAAGGGCCTTGTGCATATCATCTGCAGACCTGAGGGCCAATTTAGTAAGGTCCAAACTCAAATTCTGAGCTGCTACTTCCTTTTCGTCGTCCATTTTCAGCAACCAGATGACTGTTTTTTATGCAGGAGGCCTCACGAATCGCATAATGTTTATTGCTAGCTTACAAAACGGTAGACATGGCACGCAACAAAAGCAGTGATCGATTTTTTGGGGGCACAGGTTTCCCAAAATATTTGTCCAGGGAATTGAGATTTTTTTGTGTCGTGTCTGAATTTAATTGGCAAATTTGTAAAATCTTTGTTAATATTTTAAGGAACAATACACACATTTAAACCAGTGTTTATTCAATATTGGGAATCCGGTACCATAAAGTAATTAACAGAAAACTATTATTTTACCTTTTGTAATTACTCACGCGTGATTAACGGCTGCCGTGTTTTGTCAATTTGCTCACATTGCTATCCGCAGGAAGCCACATATCAATTTCACCGGTTGCCATGGAAACAACCCCTTTTTTTACATATGTAATTATTCCCGCAATCATTTTGGTGCATCGTACAAACGGTGGCAAATCATAAACAATTATTTATTTATATATAAAAAGATACGTGCAGATTGACGCGAGATTCTTAAAATCACTCCACAAAATTTCACATAAATACGGACATTACAATTATTTAATATGAAGGACTTGGCCTGTCAATTCTGTGTTGGGTCACAACACTATATTGTGCCAAGACCTTCACATAAAATATAATAAAGCAGGAAAACTATTACTGTATTAATATTTTCCTTTGGCGTGTTTGTCTCGGTTCTAATAATGTTAATGTTAATTGTGACTCTGACTTCCTACTCTTTCTTCTCGTGGCGTATCTCTGAAAGTGGACATAGTAAATTTATATTAATCACCTTATTTTTATCTCCGTATAGTTCAGTCTCGTACTCTCGTACCTGGTTCCGGTTCTTCGTCTTCATTCGCATCAAGTATATCGGCACAGCAGATGGAGTAACATATGAGGCTGAGGAAACCCAGAGGAAGTCCGAAGAGTACCGCGGTCAGCACGGGGTTACCTTGCCACATCTCCACCAGCGACGTGGTGGCCTCGTAGTACATGCGGTAGATGCGGTGAAAGAAAGTGTCTCCTCCGTAAGCCTATACATAAATGGAAATAACATTTTTAAATTATAAAATACAGTACAAGGAAGTAATGAAAGTGTAACTTTACCCTAGCTGACTGGTTCAGAATCTGATGAAGAAAATGAGTAACAATGTCAGCAGTCAGCTCGGCGGGGTCATCGTCGGGAACGTAGTGGTAGTACGTGGCCGAGTCGACTACGATGATGGAAGGCACTTCCAGTCTCTCCATGGCCACTGAGTTTGCCAGACTCGGCTGCCCAAGCCACCCGAACTGAAACCGACTTCAGAAACCATTGACATCTGACTTTTACCTCTTGCTTCAACGGCAAACTCACTCGTGAAACTCATCGCGGCCTTCCGTGGACACTTGCCGCACCATCTCCTGAAACCTGATGTTTCATCATGAATATCAATCATCAGATTTGCACCAAGTCCTTCTACTTCTAGACAAACTTACTTCTGCATTTCCGGTGTGATCCTACCGGCTTTGTCTTCCTCGAGGACCGCCATCACGATGAGTTTACCGGATTGCATCAGTTGAGGGAAGTTACCGTGCGTGATCTTCAAGAAGTGAGCAAAACGCTCCTTGTTCACCCATTCTGACATCACCAGAGTTGCATTCACATCATCCTCTTCCAATGGTTCTGGGAATCAAACCGTTTTCAGTGCCCTTATCCGTAAGAAGGTACTTGGAACTAGTTATGTTACCCTACCTTCAAACTTGTAACTCATCCCATCTTTGAAGACGTGAACCTCCTGTGCTGAATTGGCTTCTGTACTCAGAATCTGCCCTTTGCAAGTTACAGGGACCGAATAGAAGAAATTCGTCACTTGATACTCGGTAGCAATTTCTTCAAAATGCCTCTGCGCGCGTTAACAAAAACACTTGTAAATATGAAGTCCCTGTTTTTTTACTTTTAAAGAGTATCACTGGATATCCAGTGCACCTTCAAGTCGGATTCCTCATCAGTACCAAAGTAAACGAAGAAGACGCTGTGGCGGCTTTGAAGAGATTTGGCTTCTTCGCAGTTTTCCAGTCGCTTGATGGCCGGTCTGCTCGTGTTCAAACGTAAGACATGACTTACTATAATCTTGTCTGGAAATGAACTTGATTCTCACCCGCTCAATCTTAGGGCAAATTCAACGATTTCCTCCCTGGTCCTGTCTCCACGGAACGAGTACACTCTGTCACCTTTGATGCTAAAAGGTAAAATGCGTGTACCAATGAGATGGAGGATGGTCAAGTTTACTACGTAGTTTACTTACAAAAGTATGGTTGGAAATCCTTTGACAGAGAACTCGGTGGCGACGGAAACAAATCGGGTACAATCAACTCTGGCAACACGTACAGGAGAGTAATGCAAGGATTGGGCAACTTGGTTCCAAACTGGAGTCAACTTTTTACAGAAGCCGCACCACGGAGCGTAAAACTTCCGGTTGAGGTAAGAAACAATGTAAAGTATTTCTTTTTAAGTGTAGTACAAATTTATTTCAATGTAAAATGATATTACAATATATGTATGCACTAAATTAACAAAAAACAAATATGAATTACAAGTTTATTACCTTAACAAGCCACATGCCATCCTTGTACACATCAAGAAACCTGGAAAAGTATGATAATTTACAAGAAATTTTAATTTATTTATTGGAAAATAGCAAGTTTCCATTTAAAGGTATATTCTAAAATATATTTTATCTCTTGATTTTATGTGATTCATAATTGTAAAAATTATTGTACTATCATTTATAATCCCCATCCATCCATAATGGTATTAATAGTTGAAGCTTCATACTAATAATTATCTGGCAAATATATTTAGGTCAGCATTTACTGTATACAATAATCAATATTATTGGATAATTTCCAATCTATATATTAATTAATATGTAGGTAGGGTATTATTAATAATGGCGACCGCCTTAATGTCCGCTTCACTACACTGCCTTTGATGCAAAATTACATAATTCCATTGTTTAGGAGCATAAAGTGAAATATAAAATACAAAAAGCATGTTCCATCCGAAATAATACTACATTTCCATATCTGGTGCAGAGATTTTATAGTGCAATTGTAATTTGCATAGATTTAAAACCTCACCTGTCGCTTAGTTCCAACACTTTACTCGCCTCAGCCAACGTTAGGATAACTGTAACGTATTTCTCTTAGCGGATCTTGTAATTCCGTCATCGTTCATTGAAAAAATCACGCATACTGACCTGCTAACTTGCACAGCCAAACGGCGCCGATCGCCATACTAAAAAACTCCGATCTTCGCGTTATCGGTGAACGATACATCGAAATACCGCCCCGCGTACCGGTTTGTATCGATACGTTCAGATTCCGTTATTTTCAAATTCAAAAATCTTTTGTCCGACATCGGTGCAACGTGCAATCATGAAAATGCCATTTTAATTTAGTTCAATTATAATACATTTTGTTACCGTGGAATAGCAGTAAATACTATTGATTTTCGTTCTTATTTTAAATCCATGAAATAAATATTTTCATACATTAATTTGTTATTTATTCATTTCTACAATAAGGAAACTAAAATTAATGATTAAATGTTTCTTTAATATAAATAAGTATAATATAATAGTATTAGTTCTTTTCAATTTGTTTTACATATAATTGTTAGTTTATTAGCATTTTTATTTTAAACTTTCCAAACTATTCGAACGTTACGAAACGAGCGCCATCTTGTGGATGCAAATCGCAACTTGAAATAACGTCGACCGCCCTACCCCATTAAAAATCGAAGTAAACCGATTACAAATATTTACATACAGCTCTTGTATACTTCATTTTTTGACGAGATAAAATATTACTATGATTTCGGTACGAAGGTCGATCGTTCACCGCGATACTAGACGAGTTTTAAAAATCCAAATAAATTTATAAATTGAAGCGCGCGAGCTCCCTCATTTTTTTATGTATGTATAATCAGGTGGTAAAACGAGATTGGCAGAGAAGTGCATAGTGCGGAAGCTATAGTTTTATTAGGTTAAATTTGTTTGGACGAAATGAGCTTTGTGTGACGAGCCGGAACCAGAAGCGCCGAGAATAATAATGGCGAACTCGGTTCGTGGCGAACAGATAACAAATTGCATCGAAAATGTTGTCTTTTCATCTGCATCTTCTCAATCATCTTTGAACGATGAAACCAGTCCACTCAGTACTATTCGAAATTCCTCCAACTACAGACGACAAATGGTGAGTAGGCATCGGATGAGAAAAAAAGAAAAATAGGGTTAAGTACAGCGCTCATCCTTCGATCACTTTTAAGCCTATTTCTGTTGTGACCTACTTTTTTATTTCTTCCATACTCTTTTTTTTTTTCATCTTAAAACGGGTGAATTTTATTTTCAGAGAGAAAACGTTACCAAAACTTCCGATTATTCTTCCGGAAGTTCAGAAGCTGCTTCAGAATCGGAAAAACCTGTCCGGGTAATATTATATATGATATTTATAAGATTAAATTATTAATAATGCATTTATATATGTATTATAGTGTATATTGTACATTATATATAGAATATATAATACCATGATAATACCAAGAGCACCAAGAGTGATATCATGGTTATATGTTATATAATTGAAATAGTGGAACCAATTAATATATTGGAATGAAGTGGGAAACAATTGAACCACTATGATTTTGTAGTGGACCACTATTTCAATTCCCACAATATAGTATTTCCAACAGCTTTTTCTAATAAGGTGGTTTAAATCAAATTTCCAATGAATTGAGGATCAGTTCAAACTGATGGCTAATTGGCTAATGGATAGATGTGTCGAAAGGATTAGGATTTTATGTATATATGTATGTTCTATAATCTGATATGTTTTATAGATAAAACGTATGACTATGAACTCCTACTGGTTACGGCACCATTGCCACTTCTGCCCTTACATCGCGCAAGTGCAGCGAAAGTTAACGCGGCATCTCGTGCACCACGACCGCCAGAACCAAATGTCACGTTACGGTGACCGCCTCAACCTGTGCTCTTACTGTTCTTTCACCACCATCAGGAAAGACCATATGAAGGTGCACGTCAGGTTGCATTTCAATGTTGTCGATTACATGTACAAAAAGGGCTTCAGGGTAAGTGGCGCGTAAACCCATGCATGTAGTATATAGGAAGTAATTGCATTATATACCAAGTTAATTGTCATGGATCTTTGTGGGACTTTTAGGTACATTACGGCCGGTTCTGGGACGTTGAGGACTCTATAAGTTGTTGCAACGTGGACAAGAAGAAGAAGACGCGGACAGTTGCCGAAACCGAAATGAGAACCGTATTCAAGTACAATGATGATGACAGTTGAACTCTGCTGATGCTAGTCTTTATTTCACCCACTTCCAATTGACCGGTTCATATATTATATAAAGCTGCAATATATAATACGGTTTTATAATCAAATTGGTATTTTTGTTGAATTTATTGCATTGGAGTTTATTTACTTAGAAGTTGTTTGATTGGCAAGTACACTGTTTTAAGATGTTGAAAGTTTCAATAAACTCTTGCCAGGTTTCAGTTTATATTACTCCAAAATATTATTTTTGCCACATTATTTAAGTCTTCGATTATTTTATTTTATTGACAGCAAATATTATGTTGACACTGTGACACAAAAATTGACACATATTGTAAATTAAAAACTATTTTCGTTTTTAATTGTATTAATTAAAATGATAAATGATCACATCCATAGCGCAATTATAAGTGCTGCCACCTAGTTTGTAATCCCTTGAGCAAATTGTTTTTTCAGTAAAATTCTTCCTATATTGATATAATTATATTTATTTTGATGGTTGACGAAATGGTACTTTGCTGTTTTTGCAAGAATATAGTTTTTAACTTCAGTTTTAAAAGAAATCGTGGAACGAAACGCGAACTAGATGGCAGCACCGTGCAATCATTTCGCAGCGGGTTTTCTATCTGTGTGACGGATAGGTGGCGCATACATCGAACGGATTCCTACGTTGTGATTGGCTGCCAGCGGAATGGAATTTTTCTTTCCGCCACTTTCGATTCTGATTCGGAATCGGTTGGAAGCTATCGTTGCCGCGTGTGGGATTATTACTTCATTGTTTCTAGCAAGATTCGTCAAGAAAATCTCGATGGATCTAGAGAGTGCTTTCAAGAAAATCCGTTCACTGCAGCAGGAACTGAATAATCGTGAAAATGACGTCCAACTTGCTGCCAAATATGGCAAGCAATTACTCGACGAAAAAGCCAAACTGCAAAAGACCATTGAGGTAACGGATTATTACGACATCGATGTCGCAATATCGCTGAATGTTTAATATTTTCTAATGGTTTGTTTTCCGCAGTCACTGAAGCAGGAAAAACACGATATGCAAGTTCGTTTTGACAGCGATCGGAAAAGTAATGATTTTTCTTACGAAGACCGAATGCAGGAATTCAAGGAAAATGTATCTTTAGAATACAAAACGAACAAAATGAAATATGACGCTGAAAACGTTAAGATCGTAGAACAACTGCGCAAAAAAGTATGTTAAATTCTATTTGAATGAATGACAAACTGAATAAAATTAGGGGAAAATGTAGAACGTCATTTTTTAATAATTTGTCATCTGAATTTTGCTTTTCAGATTGGCATGTTGCACAGCGAAATAGAAATGTTGAAGGATTCCGAAGCTCGTACCTGTGAAAACAACGAATTTTTGAAAAAGATGTTAATTGAAATGGAGAATTCCCAAGGAGGAAATACAACATGTTCTTCATTTTCGTCGGATTTTTTCCATCTGGAAAATGAAAAATTGGAGCTGCAAAACAAAAATGTGACTAACTATATATTTACTAATGTATTTAGAATCTTCTACTTGTAGTATGTTTCAGTTCGAACTATATATTTATATTAAATTCCCTAATATTGACAACAAAGTGTCTTACGTTGGTATATAATCAAGATATAATTATACTTTTTATTTAGGTGCATTTGGAAACCCAGATTAACACCCTGAAACAAGATTTTGACAATATGACTGCTAAGGAAAATGCCCTCAAAAATGAAGTATTTACTTTGGAATCTCAGATTAAAGACAAAGAAATCCTTTTGAAAGAATATCTGGATGCCCTTCAGGTTAATTATTTTAATCACTTACGATGCTATATATTAAATCACAATTAATATTCTTTGTTTATATATGCAGGCATCCAAAGAAGAAGTTGCCGAATTGAAAATGGAAATCGTCAATTTGAAATTAAACACTACAGATGTTAACCGAAAAGGAAACTCCTTGTTTTCAGAGGTAATTTTGATAACTTGTGTTTTTAATATGTGTATTGCGTATATGTATTACATTTTAAAATGCAAATTTAAGGTGGAGGATAGGAGGAAAAAACAAGAGCGAGAACTGGTCACTCTCCGAGCGGAGCACGAGACCGCAAAACATAATATTACCGTTTTGCAGCAACAGATTACAAGGCAAAAAGTAAGTGCCATTATGCTACATTTGCGAGACCAATTCATATATAATTTGCTTTTGCAGCTTAAAATCTCAACTTTACATTCAACGACCGCGGCGAAGTTTGACGCGTCGTACGTCGAACAAATCGAATCTCTGCTGAAAGATTCAAGGGCCGAGATTAAAAGTTTGACTATCCAATTGCAACTTCAGGAACAGGTAAGAAAACACAGGTGACACCAATTGTAAGTATCCAACGTTAAATTTGATTTTACACATTCCAAGAACACAAAGAAAGACAAAGGGCGCAGGTTGTCGGACACCGGTGACGATTACGCGTACTTGACAGCGATGCTGAAATCTTCCCAGTACATTTCTACTAGTGTAACACTTTAACCAACATTGTTTTCCAACATAATACAGTAAATTTCTTCTCACAGAAAGCGCGTTGCGGAATTAGACGCGGAGCTGCAAAGTAAACGGCTCGCGCATTGGTCCGACACCGAACGCATGGCCCAAATCCAGAAGAAGAGTGTTGAATCGGAGCAGGTTGTGGACAAGTTGAAATCGGAAATGATCAAGTTACGTTGCCAAAACGAGGATTTTAAGAAGAATTGCAGATGCGAGTTGCGATCCGAAGGTGCGGAATCTTAAAAATGGCCGTGACGGTTAAACGCGGTTACGGGCAAAGTTGAAATTTTGGGTTTTTGGTCTTATTGCAGATAGAAAAGAGGTGAAGGAGGCTTTTGTGATGGAAAAGATCCCTGTTGGTGGTGTTCAATCGAAGACCGTTACACCGTACGGTCTTCCGGTAAAAAGGGAGAAAATAACTCCGCATTCAACGGCTAGGCAGGCGCGCAATGAAAAATGCGAACAACAGTGATATGACAGTAACATGAAGGAGATTTACGTAAAAATCAATTAGTACTGTGTCTGATATTTTCATTTTATATTACATTACCGTGTGTGAACTTCATCCAAATGTTTTGAATAATTATAATGATACTTATTACTACACTGTTATTATTTTAAATTGTCAATAATGGTCTGTCAGATATCTGGATGGCTTCCAATGGAGTTGGTGAAAGTCCAAAATGTTTTAATACCTGTT
>JAQFZQ010000167.1:0-45581 GCA_034696005.1 Glomeris marginata | reverse complement strand
TCTTTGAAACGCTTTGGTTTTTCTAAAAATAATTGTGAAGCAAAAAGTGGTGCATTCATCCCCGGTCTCCCCTATATGCTTTCTCTTCAAGTGAAATGTCAAATTTTACTCTTATATGCTTTATAAAAGTCATTCAACCCGATTATCTAACTGTAGGCACTTAAGTATAAATGTTGTCATTCACCATACTTTATTGAAAATTTGAAATTGTTGAGTTGCAAAACCTCTGAACTGAAACCGATACAGGCAGTCCTGCTATAGAAATACTCTATATAGTTATTGATGATTTTCCTATTTTTGGGGTGTAATTGAGGCGTTTCCGGAAGAATGTTATATACGCGTGCCTATTGCATTATATGGAAACATGCAATTTGGCGTTTGCAGCGTTTTTCAATAGCTCGATAATTATATAGGCAAGGAAATCCGATAATTTGTACTATATATACGATGGTCTGTACGTATATAGCCTAATATATGTGGAAGACGGACTCTATATAGAGATTATTAATTATGTTTGCCATATGTGACATGCGTTTTAATTGTTTGTCGGAATTGTTTGCCTCGAAACTTAAACCTGTGTGTGTACATATATATACATAGTGCAACAGACAAAGGGACAATAATTTATTTCGAGCCAGTGACTAGAGGAATTTGGCAATAGGAAGAGTTGAAAGACGACCTCTGGCGATCGATGAGGGAAACAACAATGGGAAGAGTAAACTGAAGTGGTGCAGTTGCGTGTAGGCACCTATGTACTATTATCGTATGATGTTATTAATAGTGGACTCGGTCGAGTGGTGCTGATGTATAGTAAAAGTTAAATCGATGAGTTGTGCATGTGCGTGTACCTGACCCCCCCTACCATCTCCAAGCCCCCAGCATCCTGTGTGATCTTTGACACAGAGTAAAAGATGGAAAAATGCCTTTATTGTACTTCGAGTCCTTAGTCCGTAATTAACGAATAGAGGTTTAGGTATAATGAAAAGTACATATACTGCACTCATTAAGATCGATGGATGGAAGTGATTGCAAGATTATATACTAGTGTATCGTTTAATAAGATACTAACTTATTCCGTGTTGCCAGCTCATTGATAATATCCAGATAATGTTTCAAGTTGCCCCATATCCTATGTATGGAAATTATGCATGAACGAGATTACGTATAGGGAAATATTTGGCGAAGAAGTAGTCGTAAAATGTTTAACGTCGACTGAACAGTTGGTTTCGTTTTTATTTGCATTTTTAAAGTTAATAGCATGTTGAAATGTACAGTAATGTTAGGAAATGTGCTGCAGTTGCGGCATTTTTATTCCGTTGTTAAAACGTTTCTCATTTGTGGGCCAGACATTGGAAGCATTTTGTGAAATTGCGCATTTTTTCATTGTTGTTGATTTTTATGTTAAAAAATGAGAAAAATAATTCGAAGGGTGTAATGGAGAGAAATGCTAAATTGTTGTGAAAAGTTTCATTGATAAATGTTTCAGTTTGTTCAAAACGGGTCAATTGAAGCAAGTCTCGAAAAACGATTCAACTAACAATCTGACAAATGTAAATTGACAAAATGCGTGTTTTCATTCTAAAATGGTAGCTTGCCTTTATTGTTGGTAAATATAGCGTGGGGCAGAATAACGGGCAATTCTGAAATGACTGTGAAAAAAGTATTCAATATTTCCCATGCACATTTATTGTCACCACATTAAAGGAGATTCGGCAGGTTATTTTCCGATAATTTTGATTATTTTCCTGAATTTTTATTGCATTTTTAGGATACTTGTCCCAAATTATGAGATTTTTCGTAGTACTTTTCCCAGCAATCGAGAAATCAGTGAAATATCGGGGAATATAATTTCCATTAAAAAAATAAGGGAATTTTGGGTTTTTGCAACCAAAAAGTGAAATCTGTTGCTAACGGGTCCTGTGCACAATTAACCATAGTGTCTTAACCCAGGGGCCCTATCCTAACCTATTTCGTATAGCAAGCGTGCTAACCCGCAGTCCGTACACCCGTATGGGTTGCAACGCAAGCGTTTTAATGCACAATTTTCAGGGCCTACAGCGAATCCCTGTGAAGATATTCTAGTTAATTAGAAGATGGGGGAACCGGAGAACCTGGTGAAAACCCATCGCAAACGGGCAGGATAATATATAATACTGTTTAAAAAAATGTAAATATGCAATAAAATATATTTTATTCTAAATATCCCAATTGCTATGATTTTGAAATAGGTATAATCAAGGCAATTTTCCAAAACTGACCTGGAAATCAGGGACAAATCAGGGCATCTGTCTATAATAATTATCGCTAAGTACCCTGCGGGTGTTTGAGAGTTATAACCTGGAAACGTCACATTTCTGGATACGTGTCTTTTGAATTGTTTAAATTTCCCCCTCTATATGCCTGCACAGTTTGTTGGTTTTATTCTGATACACCCTGTATACTAAAAGATGCGTTTACCAGTGCAATAGCTGGTTGAATGTGGTAATGTGTTGGGGGTTGTGCACATAGTTTCCTATTAGCATGTGTGCTGTATAGCGGTGGGGTTAGGTTTATAAGGGGTAAAGGGAAGTGGGTGGGCACCTGCAACGAGATCTTTCTTAGCTTTATGTCTTCTTCTTGCTTTCTTTTCTTTCTATATAGGGTATAAGATGGGTTTTATCTCGGTTCCCAGCAGTTTCCGTCTCCCTGGGCTCTAATCCTACTCGCTTTTCTCAACGTGTCCCACGTGAACGTCCGTGCAGCTCGTCTCTTTTAAGCTTTCATTGTGATCACTGCGCGTGCACTTTTTCTTTTTCTTTTCCTATTTTTTTCCCTTTTCTCCCTCTATACCTCATCTTCTGCTTCTCCTTCTCGAAATTTTTATCAGTTGCTCGCGACCATACTAAAACCGCCACCACTCGGACCCACCCTGTGGCTTCTTTAGGATATATGCAGCAGACAACATTTTGTGCTGTATATATATATATATATGTATACAGTATACAGTAGGATGCATATATACGCAAGAAGCGTCCACAAGGAATAAGGGGATAAGGAGAAGTGGTAGGTAGGCCCTATGTAAGTCCTTCCCTTTGAAAGTCTTTTCACAATGTCAGTGATGGATTGCGTTGGAGGTGACGGCAACGAGAAAATGAAGAAAGTCGTTTGCAAGCTTTTTGTGTGTGTATAGTATATAAATGCATAGGACACAAGTAAATCGATGATTCGTTTTCTGGCATGGATCGATATGCAAGCAAGGCCAATTAACAAGAGCGACAGCATGCAGCTAGTTTCCAATTAGTCAGTTATTGTCATCGCAAGCCTGACAGGTGAACGCGTCCTGTAATGTATGAAAGAGACGTATAGGTCGCATGTAAAGCCCTGCAAATCCCACGTGATCTTGTAATGACTAGATATCAACTGCACTGGAGATGTGCACAGATTTCAAATAAATTTTACATTGAATATAGGGAACGAAGTGAAAATGTTTGATAGGCTGCAGCATAGCTATATGCATGGGAGGATAGTATATATTGCTTGTAAACTATGAGGAATTTGAGCAATATCAACTGGTATAACCATAAATAAATGGGCCAATGTGGTTCTAAAATGTAAATGTGCAAGTAATATATAGTTGTATGGGAGAGGGGGCAAATTTTAGCGGATAAGTTAGGCATTTCACGGGTAAGGGGTCGTATTGATTTGTGACCTTTCTAATCTGCTCAATAGTTAATATTGTTAAATAGGTATTATAATAGGTGGAATTAGCTTTAGCACTGCATATATAATTTAAATACTTAACTGAGAGCTCCCTCAAGCAAACCAGGATTAAGTGTATAGCAACATACTTGTCATGATTATGTAGCATGTACCGTTGCTGCATAATTTAGCATAATGTACTGCATGAGTAGCCTATACAACTTAATTGCATAAATTTGTAATTTGTTTGAATTTAAAGTATTTAATTACATAGACATTGGAATGGATGATGACATTCTTTGCATTGCAATCGTTGCCTATAGCCAATCCTACATTTTGGTTGTCCTGCCTATACGTTTGAACCCTGCATGAACTTTGCAGCAACCTACTGTTTCACCTGTTCGGCATTGCATTCCAAATTCCATGCATATACAGGGTGTTTCACAGCTCAGAGCAAAAAAAATTAAGGGGTTGGAGGGGATGGGCTAACAATCACATTGTCTTCGTTATGTACCGCCAAGATGATTACCAAGGGAGCTATGGGCATCCGAAGTTAGGTCAAAAATCCCTGAAAGTAGGCAGCCACACAGAACCTGCAGGGAAGCGCGATTTAGGGCGACAGCTAGGTATGAACGAGGAAGTCGACTGCATTACAGTGAGGTGTTCAAGTGTCACAAGAAAAGAGTTCCTGTCCCAGTGACGTCACTGTTCGACTGCACTGCAAAGTGACGAAATTATTCCGGAAAATGCGCGCATGAAACATTAGAAAACCCCACTGTAATGTGGTCGACTTCCTCGTTCATACTAATGAAACGCAGTTTAGATGCAAGGTGCTGCTACATGTCGCCCTATATCGCGCTTCCCTGCAGGTTTTGTGTGTCTGTGTAGCTGCCTAATTTCAGGGATTTTTTACCTACCTTTGGAAGCCCGTAGCTCCCTTGGTAATCATCTTTGCGGTTCATAATGAAGACAATGTTATTGTTAGCCCAGCGATCCCCTCCAACCCCTTAAATTTTTTGCTCTGGGCTGCGAAACACCCTGTATATACGAGGGCAAATCGATAAGTAACAACCTTTATTTTTTAATAAATTAAAAGTTTAATATTCATTCAAAATTCGAAATACACATTATCTACCAATTCATAAAAGAATCGAGTCCTTTGAGTCTATCTCTCGTTTTGGCAGCAGTTTTACTAAACTCTGTTTTTAAAGATCCGTTTTCTATACATATATAGGAGGTAGATTTTTCTGCACTTATTTTTTCCATGAAAAATATGCATTCGGTGTAACACTAATTGTTGATCATCTCTAGGTATATAGTGTTGGACAAAATGATAAGGCCGGTTCGCGTTTCAAACTGGGGGAGGGGCAGTTGACATAAGTCATGCATGCCTAGTACTAAAATTATATTGCAAACTAAACTATGGCTATAGTCTCACAAGTGGTATTACATCCCATTTTGTAAAGAAAATATGTTTAGTTTGGACTCCCTGCATGGATGGCTGTCAAGTGTATTGACACTATATCAGGGTAATAACTGATGATCTGCAAATGAGCTGACAAATGGGGATGGTTATTATGCTCTAGGAAAGACAAGTATATTAGTTCAGAAATAGACTGTTCTACTTGACCATCGACAGTTAGCATATGATTACATCATATTCCAGTCCCTTGCCGCAGCTCGAAGTTGTTGAAAACGTGGTTCGGCCAGCAAAATATCCAGGTTCTGCAATGGCCAGCTTGATCACTAAGTTTAAATTAGTTTGGGGGGATCTTGCCCAATCCGTTTATAAAGATTAGATGGTCTTCAATCTGCAAGTGCCAATGACCCTACAACTGTGATTGTGTGGAGGAAATCTCAGATTATACCCTCATAACATTAATTGGTTCCGTGTCACACACATATTTTTGAGGTTATAGCAGGCAAGGGTACTGTACAGTAAGCATTATGTGCTTGTTGGTATCGGTTTTGAATGGGTTTTGGCAATAATTATTTGCAGTCTTATCATTTTGTCCGTACACTTTCTGCAAAAATACATATAATTGCATCATTTTATACATCCACTTTCATGTTAAATTGAAAGTTTTCAAAATTCACTTGGAGACTGATCATGCGCAGAAAACCTCTTATGTAAAAAACTGTCATAAAAACTGTCCATAGTAAATCTATTGCGAAATTAACAAATGTTGAGTGAGAGACTCAATTTTGTTGTTGAATATAATTACACGTCTACATTATCGGAAGTGACTTTTGGACATTGAACCCTATCAATTTCAAATTTGAACTTAGGACTCTATATAATAACTTTTGCGGATTACGTGTTAAGGCTGATTTCCACCTACTGCTATTGACCAACAGTGCTGGCAAAAGTATTCAAATTTTGACAATTTAAAGTAATTCCAACAAGGACACTGCTGTTGAGTCACTGCTTGCATTTTTGCCAGCAGTTGGCATTGGTCAAGGTCACATAAGCAGCAGCACTTGATTCCCCCCTCCCCCTTTCAACAGCCAGTGGAAACGAGCGATTTCCACTATTGCTAGTAACATGTGACTTCATTTGCATATCACAAAACTTGGCAGCACTGTTGGTCAAAAGCAGTAGGTGGAAATCAGCCTTTATAGGAAATAAAGCGTTGAAAGTAACGCGTCCAAGGACAAGGACACGAATGCTGTCGTACTTGGAACTGCCGTATTCATATTTCATAAATTTGTCGTAATTTTAACAAGACAGAATTCGGAAAATATAAATGCAGTGCACTTGTACATCAAAAGCCGAAATTGGTAATCCGGAGTAAAAGCATGCACTGAGGGGGAAAAAATCATTTTAGTTTGCCCATTTTCTGGACAAATATTGACTGTTTCCCTTAGTCAAATGGACTAATTTCCCATTATTTACTTACGTTGTTAGTAATTATGACCATCGTGTGTACCCGAGTTTGAATTGAATTTCTGAAGTCGATATTATTCTTTGCCAATAAAGGATATTCTTTTTGTCAGGTAAATTTAAAAATGATAAAACAGCAAAAAAATTTGTATAATTCTTCTGCACTCAATCTTTCGGAATAAAATCTCTTCCAGTTTGTTTCATATTTAAATTACTCTCGAAATTTCCAGAGTATAGAATTACGATTAAAACTATTGGCCTTGAACTGCAGGACTTTGGAAGCGCATAGCCAGATTATTATCTTGCCTGCGATCGCAAAGTTTAAAGAAAATCCCTTAAATCAAAATATTTGTTTCTCAAATAGAAACCACAGCTTGTTCAATTTAATGATTCCTGCTGTGGTTTTCTCAAACGCCACCATTACATTGAACAGAGTTTTCCTGTAAGATTTCTGTAAGAGACTCTTTTCCTCCCCTGGCCATGATTGTTCCCCACTTTTCAAGGTTCCGTCTCATGCAGTTTTTCCTGTAATTTATTGTAGAATAAAGAAAGCCTGGCTTTCCTGAGTAAATTCCGTCTTATAATTTGAATGGCAATTTGTATTCGGCAGGCTTTTGTGCGCAAATTGGGAGTTGGAAGGAAAGGGTTTGGCAAGGGTTATTCGGGAGCTTGGATAGTTGGAAGTAATTAGGTTCGTGCGTTTATGCAAATAAAGGGCGTATTTTGAATGTTTTTTTTGTGGGCGGTGTTTTTTTCTTTTTTGTTGTTGCTGGATATTTATATGGCACTTTCTCACGCGCACGTGTTTATCGCTGAGCAGCGGTGAAGCGGTCCGAGTCATCGTCACGCAGCTCATTTCATCGATTTGTGCACCGGATAAGCGTCCCTAAATGTTGCCAGGTTTCGTCTCTTCGCGACGATTAAGGGCGTTGTATATATTATATATATACTTATATATATATATATAGAACTATATATGAAATGCCGGAAGTGCATCGCATTTTTTCCCTTCATTTTTCTCTTTCTTATTTCTCTTGCTAGAACTACAATAATTGCTGCAAGTGTGTAAAACTATACCTACCAATGGCGGAGTTGGCCCTTAGCTAACATTATGTTCTCCCTTAATCGTAAAAATTTAATGACGTTAATCACCATTTTCACTGATGGCCATGGAATAAGACACAGTGCTCTCTTTGTTGTTGGTTACTGATGAGGTGAAATTTGGGATTATTTTTTCTCAGCGGAGTGATCATGATGTTAAGGATGATGACTATACATACATGAAGTGAGAAGACGGGCTAGTTTTATAACGGCAATTAATTTATATATAGTAGAATTGGGGCAAGAGAATAATTAAGGTTAATCATATTGCATATAGAGTCTCGCCTGGCTGGTAGATGGCGCCTACGTCGAAAAATTCGTTCAGTTATAACAAAGTTCTATTATAATAATCACTAGAAGAAAAGACTGGGACCCTTACGGTTTCGTATATAGATGCCATTAAATCTAGGTGATGTGACTTGATATATCTGAAATGACAAAGCTGCTCTTCTGGTTATTTGCCAATCTTCAGTTGAAATGAGCATCATGACATGTAAACTATTATTTTGCTTTTGTATAGTCTGCATGGCAACCGACCGTCTAAGGTGGTGCCTGCATGTCACATAACGGGATATATTATTGTATGTGAGCCCAAAGAAATCAAGATGTCATTAGTTACCAGAAGCAAGGCTTTTCAATACCAAAACTTGTCTCTGAACTGGTTATTTCCATGGAGCAGACAGAGTTATAAAATAAATTATGTGTTGGATCAAGATTATTTCACGTTCTTCTTGCAAATTCTTTCACTTCTAAAGTGTGTAAGCCAGTTAAAGATAAGATTTGGTTAAAGCAATATTTTAACTTACTTTAGTACAATTAAAATCGTGTGTATATTTGCATGGAACCTTTGAAATTTTGATATTATATTCATACTATTGTTGATGGGACGTAATATAGGCTTTCTTCTGGAAACTAATAGATAACATCTGCAAACATATTTTCCTTTCAGATAAGGCAATGTAGCAAAAGCCTATTGTATTCCTATTTGGTGTCCTGCAGAAAATATGGTGTTTGAGCAGTGGAAAACGAATGAAATATATAGGTATATAGCTTCATTACCACTTACATTTCACCAATTAAAATGCACGTAATTGGCATATACATTAACAATGGATAATGGTTTCGCAAAATAAATACTATCAATACACGAACTGATGCATGTATAACTCAAACTGTAATGTGAACTGTGATGGAAAATGACATTAAATCCTTGAATAAGGCTCAACAACAAAATGTCATTTGCATGTTTATAAATTGTAACAATGAAAATTAGCTTTAGATGTTGCTATATTTTAAGGAATCTGCTCCCCTATTGGCTTAAATGGAAATATGTTATCTTGATGGTTGCACTGTTCAACACTTTTCAATGGCACAATATTCCATGTTCACCATCTGTTACAGAACTCGATCGAGTATTAAACAAAGAGCATTTAAACAATATAGGGAATATGGAATTGAAAGCTTTGTTGCAATTTTGTTTGTGTTGTCTCCCATTTACATTGAATTAAATCCAACTCATTAACTTCACGCACATCATTAGCTGATTAGTTAAAAGTTGGATGTAAATAAGTAATGAAGATTCTAACTATGCCATAAATGCAACAACGTTGGAAAGTGTTTCAACTGCGTATGCAAAGTTCCTAGTTAAACATGCAAAGTTTACTCGGCTCCTAAATGAACCATGGCATAAATATAGAATTACATTAACAATGGACTTGTGCAAACGAGATTCTATAATGCACGAGGTTCATGTATCCTGTCCATTCTCTGGCAATCTTGTAGGTGGAAAATGCATTTGCCCGCATCATTAATGGACATTGTTGAACAGAAACTGATGGTGGCCTATCAGAAACTTGTGGATTTACAGCGCCTTGCTGTTCAACTCTGATCTCAGGTTACTATACTTGATGTGATGAAAAACACTCCGATGAGGAGACTTAACTTTGAGCCAATACGAAGCAAAATAAACTTAAATATGCTTTAGTTTAGTGAAACAAACTGTAGGATTAGTTGAATAGCTTCGAATGTGCAATGTTTCGACTGGGTATACAATTTCAACCAAGTGTTGCTCCTAACAGGCGTAATTTCTAACTGGTCGTTTTCTTTCAAGACCTGTCAGAATCTGTTATAACATAGATTCTGACAGGTCTTGCTCCTATTCACAAATTTCCTGGCGCTAGTTCACAGAAGTGTCGTGTGGAGGCGCTGCAGTTGTTTTCGGGGCTACTATATCAATACAGAGGTGCAATCGGGGATTTTAATTTTTCCGTGCTGATTGCGTCACCAAACCTGAATGTCCCCATTCGCAGGGGATGGACCTGGTCGAGTTTAGCAGGAGGTGGGTGAATTTGATGGTCAACTCTAGTTGTGACCTCTGTAGCAGCACCGTAATAATGGTGCCACAGCGGCACTATAAAGGCAATGCTAAAAGGCATGCTCTGACCACAGCACCACCACGCGGAAAACTCATGAAACACGCCAGGAAACTTGTGAATATCGAGCTGCAAGACGAGAGGTCAAACAACTGTTATATAACAATTACTGTAAGGAACTATTCTTTCACTATACTGTACTATTGTTAAACTATATTAATATAAGTTTGCCTCAACTGGCCTGCATATTTATGTGTATGCATGGATATATTCATAAAGGGAGTAATTGTACATTTTAGAGGATGTTTGAATGAAAAGATTGCATGCATGATTTGAAAAAGGTGCCACTGGATATTTGATGTAACGTTACAAAGATTGACGTGAAACATTTGCCCGTCGGCACGAAACGGCACTTTTATCCGACAATCAGCTTTTTAGGAAGCTCTGCTGTTGAGTATTTCTTTTTTCTCTACATTCCCTCCATTTTTTTTGTCTACCCGGTGGCATATAGGCAAGGGTTCGCAATGTCAGATTCGCTCTGAAAAATGATAAAGTCTCGCACCAAACCCTCGAAAGGTGCTAGAGTAAAAAAATAAGAGATGCTCCCTAGGTTCAATCGATGTTATAATCGATAAAAGCGATATATTTCCTGTCTTTTTATATTGTCATTTGCGTTCATGAGATTCGCCCTTACTTATATTTATATTCTGAGAACTCGTCAGTCTCCGTGCATACTCCGGCTATTAAACGAGTAAAAAGCGCCCCCCTGCGGCGCAACCGCAATCCACCATTCTTATAAAGTTAACTGAGTTCTCGCATCGCACCGGTGCGTTTAGTTGCGATTCCAGTGCGCGCACCGGTTGGCGAAGCACCACCATTTTTTGTGCATGTAGGAATAGTGGTGCATCGTGGCGAATGGATATTGCTAGAAGATCGATAATCGTAACTCGTAATCGTCAACGAAGACGAGTTTCGACTTGGCGACTGCAGCACCACCCCAGGCGTTCAACGATATTATTTCCTGTTGCCAGTGACGTCACGATCGCATCATTTTCTTTTTATGTAGTACTATACTATTCAGACGAGCAATCGGTCGATGAGACAACTATAGCCAGCATCTTTGTTTCCAACACTGTTTTTCACAGTCCGAATGTAAATGCGCCATCTGGTGATTGAAATTGGAATATAAGGTTCAGTGAGGCAGCGGTGAAAGCTTTTTGGCTCCAAACATTCATCTTTTCAATGGGCAATGTTACTTTTGTTGCAAATATTGGACACCATTATGGTGCTGATGCTGAGCTGTTAGGGCAGTAGAGTGACATAGTTTCGCTCATAAATTTGTCACCAGATGGCGCCAACAAACTTTTCGCACAGTTGCACTATTGCTCGACTATTGCAGTATTGTAGTTGGCTTGTGATGACGTCACATGTGGCAATTTGCCGCTTCGTTGATGATCGGCGACATTTTGAAATTTTTCTTTGGTGTTGAAAGATTTTGTTGTGTGTTTTGTGCTCGAAAAGGATCAATGCACTTGCAAGGGTCACTTGCTTCTTTCGTGAAATGCAATGACCCATTGTTAGTTCTTTATACTGTACCCGAATGACATTTTAGCCGTGTGTAGTGAGAATTTCAGTTTGTGTCTGGCCGCCACCAGGTGGCGTATTTTCTTCACCAGATCAACATTATATAGCTTTGTGCCCTGAGACGTAATTGTTTTCTAAGAAATTAATGACTGTATACAATTTTCTGTTGTTATACACGTGTCTTATAATAGTAAATCTTTTTATGGTTGCGATTTTTATGCGTTGCTCAGATCTGCGCATGCGCAACACATTTTTCTTTACTTTTTTGTGCAAGTTTGAGATGAAAGACGATGGTTGAATACGAATCTGAAATTGACAATGTCTTCTTTGATAATCTAAGTGGAAGGTTTGACTTTGATTTTTTGTATTGATGATTAAATCAGCTTTTTTAATTCTTTTATTTCTTGTCTTTTGTGCGGAAATTTTTCATAAAAGTACCCCAATTCAGTCTGGTCTCTTTCTATATCTAGTCTCAGAGTTATTCAGACATGTGTAACTGCTTTTTTACCTGCTAGACATTTTTCTTTTACTCTGCACTTCTCACAAAATACGATTTTCTCATGTGCATTTATCATTTAGCTATATCATATAGTCTGATATCCTTTTCATGTAGATACTTCCTTTAGTAATAGTATTTCTAAAAGTAGCTTATTTTGCTTTCATAACTTTCCTTGGCCTGGATCGAAAGGGATTAAGAAGTTTCTGTTATTAATAGTATTGTTTGTGTTATCTGCATGCAATAACAATGAGTTGATATTGGGAACAAGAATATATGTAATACATGCAAACGAGGGGTTTGTCCGCTTAATGGAAGATAGCAAGTCGTTAATTCGCTTAGATGCAAGAAATGGGGGCTAAATGTGTTGAAGGGGGCGTGTCTGGTCGTCTGTCATTTATTTTCATGCGCCATTCATACACTTTAGTACTAACCCTGAATGTCACATAAGAGACTGAACTATAGTCGCTTGTCAACAACGACGATCTGAGCATGTCTTTTCAGGATTAAATGCTCCCAAATCCTTACTTTAATCCTCTTTTGCTTGGCTCAGCCATTACTAGGTGCTGGATCTCTTATGACGTCACTGAGCCACTCGACCAATCTAAACGGATATATAAGAATATTGGTTACAAAATGGGAATTTATTTAGTCCTTTCAAAGTAGTAGTAGTATAAGAATTATTATATGGGGATTATATTCTGCAGAGTAGGTTAGGCCTAGAAGATTGGGGCAAAAGTCAACAAATGGTTGGAAGGCGATTGGAAGCGATTTATCGATCTTGTCTAGGAAAATAAGTGGCTAGGATGTGTGTGAACTTCTAGTGAGGAATTCAAACGACGTGCGGCATAATTTCACCAAAAATTGCCTTTTTCCCCTTTTTGTGCATGATAAAAAAGGGAAAAAATGCACGTTTTCTTCGGATATTAATATGGCAAACGACGATGCATGCTGCTTCCGTTGTTGCCAGAGAGATACCTATGTAAATTTGGAGAAAAATTGCAAATATTCATATCGTGTTTGATTTCAGAGGAAACATTAATGCGTAGGCATGAATGGAGATAAGATGCTTTTTCAAAAGAGCTTGTTGTGTATTATTGAAAATGATTGGTGGAAATATTTTTTGGTAGTGTATAATGAATAACTATACGATTACCCGGCGGTTATATTCAACGTGAACAGGAAATTACATTTGATGATTTTTATAAGGTATTTTATTTAATCTTGGATTTTGTACTAAATCGTCTAGATATGTTTCTGTACATTGCATGCTTTTGGATCACTCGTTTCTCATTAAATTTCAAATCAGGAGTATTGTTTTAATTAAATCTTCATTTTATTTCCAAGATATTATGCAATTAAAATTAAGTAAAAAGGAAACGTTTCATGTGCATGCATCAGAATTAAAAAAATCGCAAATTCATAAATTAATCATTTGTAATAACATTACATAATGTTTCTTGATTTCTTTTTTAATACTAGAGAAAATTCCATAATGTAATAAGTTTTCTGCTTATATTTTTCACAAACTACAATTTCCTGCAGTAATTATAGTGTATAGCTTATGGCAGTTTATTATTATTTGTTAGGAACTTTGCAGGACTTTTATGGGTGGGAGATGTATGCAATGAAGAAAATAATTCAAATTTGCTTGTATAATTTTAAAACTTGAATATTTTATGTCTGTGCGAGTTCTAGAAAGAACACATTACGTGGGAGCAGAATGTTTAGAAACTTTTAAGTAGCTCGTCTTGTCATGAAAGTTTTTATAAGTTTTTTATAAGCATGTAGAAATGATTTTGATATTATTTTGAGCGAAGCTGAACTAGTTGAAAATGTGCCTCTTAGATATTAGCTGATTTGAATATGGTAATTTTCGGATGATGCTGACATCTTCCTAAATTGTGTCGTATTTTTTTCCCCCAAAAAAACGCTGATTATGTTCATTTTTTGTGATTATACGATTCTTGTCTGAATATGCCAACATGACTGTGGTAATTTTTCCGGAATATATGCAAACGATGCATGAACATGCACATTTTTGTTTGTTGTTTTTTGTGCGTTTTGACGAAAGCTTTATGATCGATCAGTTTAGGCTGAATGAATATAATTGAATGAAAATAAATGTGGAGTGACTTTCTGGTTGGCCTGTAATAGATGAGAATGTGCCATAAGCTAAATTTGTCTATCGATTTGTGTCAATTTGTTGCAACTGCCCTAAAATGTGGCCTTGCGGGGGGGTCTTCCTTTCCCTCCAAATTTCCGATCGATGCCACCAATCACGTCCTGTACTTGTATTTTTCTTTTTTTATTCCTATATTGTGATCATTAACAACGTCGTATTACAATATAATCTCCGGATAAAGGTAGACTTCATTGTGCTGTCAAATTTAACCTAACCTTTGTCACACTGACATTATCTATACATTATTTATGCATGATCCCCATCATGCCTAGCTGTGTGCTATGCGCATTTAATTTTTCTATAATCTGAATGCGGATTTATTTCCCATTTTTTAGTTGTAAAAATGTAATAGAATATGCAATATACATATTTGCTGAACATGTATGCTACATGTATAGCAACAAAATCTCGTTAGTAAAAAGTTTTGTATTAAAATCTTTTTACAGGAATTCACTGAATGCATCAGTTCGTTTCTATAGGGTAGGGATTTTGTATCTTATTCAGTTTTACGTTTTGCTGAATGTTTTTATTTATTTTCATATTATTTAGCTATCGTTAGTTTTCAATCTCCTGAAGCCCATACAGATAACAATTTTTCACAAAGAAAACAGTCCCTTACAATTTCGCTTTTAAAAAGTTTTCTATGCAGATACGTTTTAAAAAGATATATTTCACCAAAAAATATACTAATATTGCGGATGGAGATTATATTGAACAAAAAAAAAAGAGTTTAACCTTGGTTTAACCCAGCAATATGAAACACAAAAGTTAATGCATAATAAATAGTAGGCCTACTGTTATATTATCTTCCCAATATTATTGACATGTATTATTTTATTTTTTCATTTTTGTTTTAAAAAGAATACCCATGTAATTTCAGTACATGTTTTTCAATGAACTATGGCCCCGAGGTTGCACAAGTTTGCTAGAAACATCTGATAGTAATCTTAGACCCGAATAACAATGTTTCTCCCCTCAAGCGTCGATATAAGATGATGAAGCTCGTAGCAGAGATGTTAAAAAGCAAAAGCTACCCCTGTAGGTTCGGCTTCCTCTAGGTATACTGAGAGTTGCGAGCTGTGCACGGAAGCCAAGCATTAAGGGGTGGCTGCAATGCATTTCGTTCGATGGAGTTTTTCTCTCTTTTTTATTCCCCTTCCCTTCAAAATACATACGTTATCTATATATTGGAGCCATGACGTTTTTTCTCTTCTACTTCAAAATTTATCGTATGACGGTGAAAATGGAGATGCGGGGAAAAGGGAAAGAAAAAAAATAGTAACTGGGAAAGCGAAACTCGGTCGTCAAAAGATGGCAAGAATAATAATTTAGGTTTTCCGTGAAGAGTGCGCATGCGCGTTGCTGCCATTTTCCAACGAGGTTTTTCTTTCTTTTTTTTTTCAACTGCATTTTTCCACATCGATCTCGGCTCGTTTGTTGCCTATATCGGGCAGTTGGGGATTTAGGGGTGTGTGTATGTGTATGTACGTTGGGTGTATAGAGACGGATTAATAAGCCTCCTCCAACAGACGTGATCTTCGTTTTCTTCTGACAACCTCCTGGAAACTGAAAGCGAGTTCTGCGACGAGGTGATAACGACCGAATCGATAAGAAATCGATACTGTAAACGCCACCCCCAACATCATGCCAAGGAGGAGATAACCGATTTATGTATAGTATTTTTATACTATACCTCCAATTTCTCACACTGTGTTGCTTCATGAGCAGATTTGCTCGTTTGCGCATGCGCCCTTCCTTCTTTCTTTCTCTCTCTCTTGCTCTTTTCATTATGGCAGCGAGATAATTCAAACCTGGTTCCGGTTTCACATTCTTTTGTTCGTCGATAAACAACGACAAAAGCGGCAAATCTCAGTTTGAAAACGTACAAAGTGATGAAGCGCAAAGCAAGGCAAAGTGTCGCTGCTACTAATAACGATTTACGCCCGTCTTTCACACAAGTTACACTATTCTGTACAGCAACGCGGGCGCAAGTCGTGCTATGTATAGATTTCAGATCGTGAAACTTTGAGTAGAAGAATCCGTATTTACTATATAGGTATTAGTATTAAATCTATTTGTTTATTGAAACTGTATGGTTGTTGAGGTTTCTAAAGGAATATTTGGAGTTGTGACGTCATTTTAATTAATGATACGTGTGTGGGGGAGGAGGAGGGGTTGACAAATAGCACCCTTATAAATTCTCCCTTATTAATTACTATACTACTATGGAATGATTTTTGTAAGGTTTCAATGAAAGCGAAGAGGGCAATTGAAATGAATCAGGTGAAATGTAGCTTAATTAAATTAAACGAAGTGAATTGATGAAAATATAGAGCTTTCGTTTGTGGAAAGAGGGAAAATGCAGGGATTTTGCAGAAGTGGAGAGAGAAAAGACGAGGCAGACCTTTAAATTATACAAATCGATTTAGGAATTTCTACAATTGAAATGAAACCGGGGCCGTATGCTAATATGTGAAGAAAACACCGAGACTAATAGGAGAAACTTGGAGACAAGATCCGCACTTGCTCTCTACAGAGACAAGATTTAAATTACAAATTTCATGCTGACACCAACATTTGAAATTGCAAACTTTGCCTATGATATGAGAAAACGCCTGGTGCACATTTCAATTTCGTTTTGTCACGTGCAAAAATAGACCCGCTATTATTCTATTCTTCTGTCCATGCGAAATTAAATTAGCTGCAATTTCTGATTGGCTGAATGTAATTACACCCATTTACCCTTGAGCCGAGGAAAATAGTTCTGACCATTTTGTTGAAATGAGGTAGTTGGAAAACGGCTCTTCTCATTCTTCATGAATATTCACGAATGTTAAACTTGTCCACTAACATTTCAAGCCAAATAACCTGCGGAGATTCTACTTAAATTTGCGCTTCACATGCAGCATATAATGTATGCTTATCAAGTTAAACGAGTTGATGAACTACTTTACTTAAAAGCGCTCTAACTACAGGAGTCACGAAATTTGTTTTCATTCAGAAACTTTTCAATAATGTTTGAAATTAGCTTGAAACCACTGTAAATATTTATAACAATTTCTTATTGGAGCAAAAAATACATGAAATACAATAATAATGTATGGAAACTAGTGCAAATTTATCACTATTGACAGTTTGGATTTTGCTTCTAAGTACAGTGAATTTTGTTGAAAGGATTTTTTTCTACAAATTAACATTTCTTCCCTGAACATATTTTAATAAAGTAAGTGTATGACGTCATCCTTTCTCGACTTTCCCTATTATCGACCTTAATTTTTTGGCTTGGCTATCCCTCATGAATCAGCCATTCATTGTCTTCTTGGAGCTGCCCCAAAGGACCAAGATCACTAGTTAGTGGAATTAGTTTTTGCTGGCAACTTAATTGGCCGCAGAATATAAATTAGTCGTTTACTTGCTTTTCTTATGGGAGCATATTCTTGGTGTTTTAATATGCTATATTAATTTATTATTAATAACATAAGTTTCACTGTCCTGCTACAGGAATTGATGATTTATAGCTGGCCTATTCTATTTATGCAATCTAAAGTAAGAGGTGTTTTCTGGTAAATAACATGATGCCTGTCAAAGTTTGAAACATTACAAATACCAACTTTAAGTTACAACTCAGCTTTATGAATTTATCACAGTGGTAACTTGAACTTATTAGCAATTTTAATGATTTGAGGCGAGGTACGTGTATTTGCGAATTCACAAATTCCTCTAAGTTTAGTATGGTAAATACAGCTGTGCCAGTACTATATACCTATATATGCAAGTCTATATGCATCACTTTTCCTTTCTCCTCGGGGCTTGGCAATACATTTAAATTTGTAATTTTGCATCAGAGCCGCCGGTTAAATCGTATGATGAAAGATGGGATTTTTTGCAGTGCTTAATTTAAATTCATCTCTCTCTGGCACTCTGTATTATAATATAATGTAGATTAGAGCACACCCCAACTAGGGAATGGATAAGCAACATTTCAGAGCGAAGCAAAATGAGGAGCGTATTAAAATTGATTCTTGTGCTATGATACAAATCTCAAGTTGAATTTGGATTGAACCTTTTCTCAACTGAAGATGAAAGTTGTAGTAATTAAACATATTTCCCTTGCTTTTAGTAAACATGGGAAAATTGCTGTAGCATTTTGCATTATAATGTACCACTAACATGTTGGAGCCAATAATGTATTTAAAATACAAACTTATGGAGTTCTTTAAAAATACTCGTAATGGATGTTCACTAAACACATGCATGAGTTCCTCGCCAAATTCACTATTTCTAGATAAAGCAATTAAGTTAAAATGTACTGATAATTCCATTCAATGTAAAGAAATAGGAAAAAAAATTAGCATGTCTGCAGTTTTAATTGTTTGGAATTCTAAAGTAAAAATTATGATCAATAGAAATAATCCTCATGTCTCGTATGTTAATGAAAGCATATGCGAGATTAGCATACAAAAAGGGTTTATGTGAAGTTATTAAATAAATAATGATTTCTTATTTTTTAGTGTAATTATCTGTAATGCTGTGTTTTTTTTACAATTCTACCCTCACAAGACGACATATAGCGTATACAAACATAACTGAATTAGATGTGACTTTCTCAGGATATATGTAAGACGTCTTTTTTCGCATTTTTTATGTTTTTCGGAAACTGAAAGCAAATGTCTTTTATATTAGGAAGCCCTAATTTGATATACCGTATTGTATGCATGTAAGCGGAGACTTAAGTTGCATTGGGACTTGGTTACAAATTTGAAGAAAATGACAAAAAAATGAAATTCTTAATGCTGCATTTTGTGTTAAAAATGTGCAGTTTGAACTGAATAAAATCACCAGTATTTTGAAAGAAAAGGTAATTGGGAATATGTGCACATTTAATTCATTCTAGCTGTCCTTTTGAACAAGTGGAATTCTGCATATTTTGTATTTAATTTTCGTAACATGAGATGTGTGATGTAACGTGCAATAATAATAGTGTAGACCGACATTTAATAATAATCAGCTTAGTAGTGCATGTTGTATTCTGGCAAATAATGTGGCAATCGAATAGAGTACCCCATAGATCATTGTGCAATATGCTGACTTTTATCTTGATATTTGTTCTTTACACATCCAATTTTTGCAGTGTTGATGCATTGTGAGGATGTATTATATGAAAGCTAAGCGTCAGTTTATTGTTATTGTTGAAACGACATATAGTCTGCTTCATTGAGCAATATATACAGAGGTATACTGTGCAGAGATGAGAGGGAAGAGGAGGAGGATGGAGGAATGGGTGGACAGAGGTCAGTTATATAGCGTGTGTACAAGTAAAAAGCAAGATGACCACCACTTTCAGTTTGGATTTCTTGTTTCTTGCTCCACTCCATCATCGTAAAAAAAGTGCAATGGCCACTCGTTTTGTCCGCGTTGTTTGACAGTTGCCCAGCTTACCCCCACCCCATTTTGCCCCAGCCCACTCTCCCACTCTCTGTTCTCTTCTCCCTCAGTTCACTGTGAAGTTCATAAACTCGGAGCGGGTGAGGGAGGTTAAGAAGAGGTGGGATGGACAACGACAATTTCTTGAAGTAGAAGAAGGTTGAGGAGGAGGAGGAGGAGGAGGTGGAAGAGAAGGAGGAGGAAAAGAAGACGAAGAAGAAGAGCAAGAATCCGGTTTTTAGGTCGGAAAAAGTCGTCGGCGCGTCATAAAAGGGGTGGGTGAGGGAGATGCAGAGACTCCTCAGATGTGGAGAATTCTTAAGATCCGAGTGAGAAGATGGGATTATGTGGGAGGAGGAGAGGTTGGTTCGATCGATCGATCCTCTCACACAACGAAAACGATAAGGGAAAGGAAAGGAAAGGAAAGCATCGAAATTCCGGTCGTCGCATTGTCGCCATTGCCGAATTGCTCCTCCACCCCCTCCACCCCACCCACTTCGGACAAACCTCCCTATTAAACCCCCCTCCAAAAAGATCCACATGCCCAGTTGGCATTCCGTGTAGTGCTGCACTCTTTTCTCCTTGCCTTTCTTCTTTTCACTTCTTTCTTTCCAATGCGCTATATATTATTAATCATCCGAAAAAGTTGTGTATTTTTTCATTCCCACATTCCCCTCCCCCCTCTTGCTCCTCCCCTTCTTCCCATTTCATTCTCCTGTTATGATTGTCCAAGAGAATACCTGCACCTTTTTTGGTGTTATACAGTTTCTTCCTATAGTGTATTTTTTTTAAATCTGAAATTTGTAGTTGCATGCCAGTTTTTTCTTGAACAGAATAGCCCTATACTATAACAAGTTTCTTTGAGATCTTTATGGGAGCAACATTTAGGCTAATGGAATTTGTGTTCCTGTAGTATGTTATCCTATAACACAAGTTCGGGAATGAATTATGGATATACATTAACACACACTATACGATGTTATAAGGAAAATGGTTTTTCACAGAGTTGTAGCAACCAGGGGTAAAAATAGTGCACATCCCAATCATTTTTGATGGATCAAATAAAAAGAATCCAACATGCTTTCCTGTCATATACTCAAGTTAAATGTTTTTCTATCGTAGTTTCATTACTAATATAGTTCTAAAAATAGAATTGTTGGGTTAAAAAACCAAAATTGAAATGTAAAAATGTGTAATCGAGGAGATTAATGTCTCAAAACTATAATTTCCTTTATACTAAAGTAGGTACTACCTAATCTGAATTTTAATCAACATTAAATGCTGTATTTTTTGTTTATAAAAATGGATAGAGCCTAGAACATGGTTATTACATGCTCCCTCGTTGGAATTCAATCTGAATATTTATAAGTGGGATATATTTCGATTTGGTATTTTTAGTCTAGTTTCTGGGCACGAGAATATCGACTCCAGTGTCTTTGTCTACGAGTTTCATTCGTATATATAGGAGTTTCTATTTGAATGGCTTCGTGTCCGGTTGCGGTTCAATCGCAGAGAAGGCAATAGTTCCTTTCGGCAAATTGAATCACAGCCATGGGATGACAATGGTTACCACGTATAAAACCTGGATACCACAAGCCTGAGACGTACAAAGTATCATGATGTCGATACTGATGCACCGAAACCAAGATCTGGGCCCCATAGTTTACGGATCTGTATGTAGGTCTGTGCCTATAATGCACTCTCGGGAGTTTAGATGAAGATTGGCGGTTTTGGGAATAGGAGGGCAGGGGAGGGGGGTTGGGTTTTTCTTGTGGGGACTCCTTATATACCACGTGTCAGAGAAAAATACGGTTCTGGCGATGTAGATAATGGAGAATAATGGCGACCGAAATAACTGAAATTACGGCGTCGATCGATTGAATGCCAGGGTGGAGCCCTGTGTTGTGTGGGATGAGTACAATGCATGGCCGAGGTTAGCAAATGAGAGTGCATGACGTCATCCTTGATGAAAAATCAACTTCCATAAAGCTCATTTGTCATGTAACACCAAACTCACCGAGTAATAGATTATCGCAAGAAGCCTGATATTGATGTTGAGAGTTTCTGGAAGATTTAACAGCTAGCGTTTTCAACATCTTTCAATTTACCATTTTAACAATAGGGCCATCTGGTGATTGGCCAAGAACCTTTTAACTGAAAACTTAGTGGTTACAGCTATGCAATCAAAACGCTGATTATGAGCTCCTGAAGCTGTGACACTTGCATGTGCATGTACACATTGTACATAACTTGTTAGCATAAACTTGTTAGCATCAAGGAGGTTAGAGTAGTTAGGGCATGAGCTATGTTATTTACTACCAATACGTTTCAAAACCTACTTGGCATTCTCAACCTGCGTAACGTTCTCAAGTGCTGAAATGCGACCGTGAACGATCTCATCTGCGTTGTTCAGCTACGGTTTTCATTTCAGACTGATTGAGTTCTCGTATTGACCACGAGCTAGAGTAAGTCCTAAAATCCAGATAAACACTTGAAAACCTCCTCGGGGTATCGGCGGTGGTTTAGCCACCGCGCAACTCCGCAGCGTAGTGACTGAAAACAGCGGAAGAGATAAGTGGTTTCGATGCTCGAATTCCATATCCGAGAGTCTCGTAAATCATGTGGAGACGGAAACGAGACGATTCCGGCGTAAAACCGCGAAAATTCCAAGGAGAAATTCTACGAGTCTATCTTTTTAAAGAAAAAATTGGCAGTTGCAAGGAGCGCCGTTGAGCGTTTGCCAAGATGTGAAATGGCCGCCGTTGTCTGGAGGGAAAGCTGTGCTTGAAGGGGGAAAAAGAGAAAAGGAGGGATGGTGGGAGAGTTTGGGTTAGCACGTGACTTTCACTTAGGAAAACGGCAGCTAGGAAATTAGAAAGAGGCAATTAGCCGAGCAAGCATTTCTCTCGGGCGCAAACATCGATTGAACAACGGCGTTGATTGGCTTGCCGAAATAAGCAACCACCCGGGAACGGTGAACCCTCTACGTTAGGATATGGCTAATTATGAAGGCCAGTTGATTCGTTTGATTTCTTTCGCAGCTGAAGGGTTGCGAACCTCGCAAACCTTTGAGGTTGGCCATTATTTTTGTTGGCAGGCTTGTAAATACGGCCATTGCGGGTCATGCGGAGGCCATTTGCAATTGATCGGATTTGTTGGAGCTCAGTTGCCGTTTCTCCATCACTCTCGTTTGTGTTGCAAGTTGTAAAAGCAACGCTTTTCCCACGAATCCCTCCAAAGAAATAAAGCAAACTTAACGCGGCCACTGAAAGTGGCCGTTAAGTTTGTGCTGGCGTTTATTAACGGCCCTCTTGGGCTCTCGGTAAAGACGGAGTACTGGCTGGGCAATGAGAGAATAGAGAACTAGAAGGAAAGAGGAGTTGGACAACACAGCATATGCGACACCACGTGGAAAGGCGTTAAATCTGACAAATCTAGCCTTGCACCGGAAACTTGTACAACCTGCAAGATAAAAGTGGTAGCTATTGCATCGTTAAAGCTTGCCGGAAGGTTGTGTGGCAATCAAAGTTTGAATTGTGGTGCTTGCGGACAATCCCCAGTGAAAATAGAGTTGGTGAAGATTGTGAATTTACAACGCTTTATTTATGAGAGTGTCTTTGAGTGCTGCTAGCTGCTGCACCTGTATGGATAGAGCTAGGTCCTCCTTAGGGAGCAATGGTAATTTGCCGTTCGTTCAGCACTGGGAAATTAAGAAAAGATGAGCGATAGGGATCATGGTAACGTTTGCGACCTGTTATTACAACGTTGGCTCTCGCTGGAAATGATGCCCTTCCCATGCAATATAAGTTTATTTGCGGTGAAGAGAATACGGACTGGGTGTAACTATAGTAATGCCTATCATCCAATATAGTATATGAGGGAGGAATATTGCTTATTATAGGTATACATAGGTACAGAGCATTGTCACGTGTCAGTCGCATAAGCAATAGACTGTTAAAATTTTTAGGTGAAAACCAATGGTTGGAAAAGTCTAAGTGGACTGAATAACACATACAATGTAATATGAAATAATTACTAAATTTTAACATGCTTTCTAATACTCGTCACTATAATGAATGATTCGTAACATCACCTGTTCGATGCTCTCTGAATCTACTTAAATTGAATTTATTTGTCTACATCTTTATCTTAGTTTACAAAGCATCAATTATGCACTTTGTCTAATCGAGTTCCTTTAACTAAATTAAATGCCTTACATGTTATTCAGTGTTGTTCCCCCTTGCTTCTGCCTCTTGTTACGATCTGAAAATAGGATATCAAATGCCCAAAGGGTCTAAGTTGTTTACGTGCACTTAATTATGAGCAAAACGTGGTCTCAGTAAATGATAATTTCGATTGTGTAATGAAACTGATAAGTAATCAGGAATTCTTTGTACTATTATACATGTGTAAGGTTTCATATTGTAGATTTACATCTTGCACACAGTGGCATTAGTTACAATGTCACTTGATCTTAGGAACAATGGGTTTGGATATTGATCTGATGTTTATGTATATGCTGTTGTAGACGCTCGTTAGACATACCATTAGACAAGTCAACAACTCATATAATAGTCTTGGCAAATAATCGGATATCGTTGCAAAGCCTGTTAAATCCTTTCTTATTTAACCTTCCTTAGGAAGCTTATATTGTGTATATAATGCTACATATTAACAGTCCTTTTGTTGTTTACACATGTCATACATGCGACCTACACTGTTCACCTTAAGTATAGTTACTGTGCATTTTATGGATTATTATGTAAGCATGACTTATTCTCATATAAAATTAATACAAAAATGCATTGAAGAGGAATGCGGGATGCACATTAATTTTTCATTGGACAGCATGTATCTTGCTTGGCTAGGCGATAATCACTAATTTGCACGAATATTATATGAAGTTGGAAAAGTACTAAAGGGCTTTAAAAAATTACCACCGTGATTTAAATGGTACATTTTAAGGTACTACAATTTTATAAATGTAACCATGCAGGATAATGGACTCTGATTTTGTGGGGAAGTGCATGTCAGTATAGGCAATTTGGCCTATTCAGTGGCCTATATACTAATGGCGACGACATTCATGTTCTGGAAACTACTTTCGATTATGACGTCATGACGACCTGGGACCGTTCAATAAGGATGTCATGGCAACGAACAATTTGAGAGAATGGGCCATCACTATGGTTTCCCACTTTTATTGGTGACCTATGAAACTATATACAGTATAGGGAAGTTAATATTTCAGTAATTTAATTGATTGAGATGTAGCAACTTGCAGTAATACATAAAGTCACAATTGTCTAAAAATCCATTAAACATTATTAAATAATTGGTGCATGCATAGGGATAATGTTTCTCTAATGTATTTATGTAATTGGAAATGTATAAATGAAGATATTAGATGTCTAAATTGAATTCCTCTTTTATTGTTACAGGTGTTGATAACCCAATGTCTGTCGAAATGCGTGGTCCTTCATTCCTGGTGGAACCACCTCGGCGCATCGACTTCGCCAATTCCACTGGAACTATGATTGTGTGTTCTGCCACAGGTGTTCCACCACCTTCCGTACAATGGGTGATGGGCAGACAAGTAGCCGAAGATGGAACAGCACCAGGAGTATCTTTGTTCTCGGAACCTGTGGCAGATGTGGCTGGCTTGCGGAGCGTACAAGTCGACTCCGAAGTGGTTCCTGGAGAGACTCGGTTACTCCTGCTGCCATTCCGAGCAGAAGAATATCGGCAGGACGTTCATGCTGAGGTGTACAGGTGCATAGCGAGAAATGCAGCAGGAATGATCATCAGCGGACCTGTGAGTGTTCGCGGAGGTTAGTCAAATTTCCTTGTTGTCCCGATTATCCGAAACTCCTGGTTCCATCAAATTCGAATTATGTAAAAGTGTGCATGAACTTGCTGCGAAGTCGACTACTGTGACGACCTTTTGAGTGTTAGTAAACACCAGCCCAGGCAACAACTTGCAACAGCAAATACAGTATACAAAAATTGATTTCAGATAGTTATTATTAGCTGCGAGATGATACATTTTAGAATAGGCATGCATTCATACATATTGCAGAATGTTTATAGCTACACAATTATTTCTATACAACATTAGCAATATTATTTTTAGTGAAAAAACCAACATAAAAATGTTTCTTGAACTTAATATATACATACGTTTTTGCGAAAACATCATTGACAAAATGATGGATCGATATAATTGACTAATATCGATGGAGAAAAATCGATGTTTTTTGAGAAAACTGGTCGTAACATTCTGATAAGTTCAAATTTAAAATAGAGATGTATACGTAGAAGATATATAGGAGAAACAGCAGATATCTCATTCACTTTAATATATCTGTAGAAGGTATTCATAAAGAGGATAAACATTTACTGTGCTCCGAATTTGACGTTAATAATATAATTATTGGAGCAATTCATGTCTCATAATTATCAGTGAAACAAGAAATTCATGAGATTTGCATCGTATAAAGCAATATATGGGTGACAGTAATATCTGCGAACAAGTTGACCACCTTGTACCCCTGTTGCCGATAAGAGGTCCTGGTGTGTAGCAATTACTGTCATCCAGATCTGTCGTTTAATGGTGGTGCACATGACTCGCACCTGCCCCAGGTTCACATCTTTGAAATATGAACAATTACTGGATGGAGGGCGGTTGCGCGCATGCGCACTTGATACAGTTGGCGTGAAAAATGGGGCGGTAATTTGGAGCCCACCTTCCGCTCCTTTTGCCCCCCTTTCCCCCTTTACCCCCTCTCTTGCCTTAATTCACCGTCTTCTGCTCGCTGGGTTCTCCATCAAGTTAATTTGACAGATGAAGTTGGCCGCCGTCTTAGGCACATCAGCTCCTTACAAGAATGATGGCCAACTCTCGTGGGGAGGTTAGAGTCACTTGCGAAACGTGCACAATGGAGAAGAGGGTATAATTTGCGAGAAAGGAGGTGGCAAAGAAGCAGGGGCCTTGTGCTTGAAATTAAACTCTCAATTGTGTATTGGAGCCATTTGATAGATGAATGCACCAAATGCGATTTGGAAGAAGACATGTGACTTTTTTTCTCTCTCCTCGCTCTCACTTCTTCACTTCTTGTTCTGTCTAGCTGCCATATTGAACAATATAGGGCCAGGGATGCAATTATAAGTCTAACACATGGCACTGTGAGCACAGAACGTGACAATATTGTTTCCTCCACTATAGCTGCTATTATTGAAATGGTGGTGCATCATAAGTCAGCTACCACTTTATAGGAGTACTGTGAAAAATGTCCCATCTCTATACGCAACCAATGTGCTATATTTGCATTGGAGTTATTTAGGTTCTTGCCATATGTTTCAAGCGATTTGCATAAATAGCTGCGAGCATTTATCGATTTCCATCAACGGATAGCACAGACTGCATGGGTGGGCTTAATTTAAATTTTTAATCCAAAGTTCATGGCTTTAGACTAACTTTTCACCTGTGCAGGTTCATACATTAGTTAACTTCAAACACAGTATGTAAAACATACAGTGCATATATTTAATAATGAACAGTTTGAAAGAGGCATGCGGGAAATTATTAATTGATGTCCTGCACGGAAGACGGGTATAACTAAGATTTTGTCGAAGATGAGTTTCTTGCTCACAAAATCCCGTCTTTGGTGTATTCCTCGATCGTTTTGAAGTGATTTTGGATTTTATGGGCTATATATTTCGTCGCCAAAATGCACTTGAGGGTCTAAAAAAAATTGCTTTGCGTAACCCGACCGTCCCTAAATTTTTTATGACCGACCCTTAAAGATTTTTCGGCTAAAATCTTAGGTTTGACGAGTTTATAGAGGCATTTTGCAAGAAGAACCGATTTTAAGTTAATAAATAGCTGAAATTGCCGAGCATAAAGTTGTGCAAATTTTCTTATATCGATTGGGGATTTTGTGAAATATGAAATGCGTTTATTATGAACAATTTTGAAAAATGGAAATAAATGCTCGACTGAGCCACAAAGTTAATGGCCGTTATACGCAATGCAAATTTGTTCATGCTTTATCCTCTAATAACATGAGCTAAAATGGAATCGAGAAACTACAAATCTCAAAAAATAATAAAATGTTACATTTTAGGAAATACATACCTATATCAGACATTTTTCTCCATTTTAACGACACTGGGAAGAATAATCTAAATATGCAAAAAGTGTATTATTGTATGGGAATGCAATATGAGGATTTATTAAAGAAATTGCAATTTATTCCATCATCGAAAATGGCAATTGTCTGGTAATAAATATTGAAATTTGAATAATTTCGTTTAAATTTGTAAAAATGTCTGACATAGTATCTACTTCGTGATAAAATTTATTAACAATGTGCTATCACATCCTATACTGTAATCATGGTTCTATAAACAAGCAATATACACTTTGCCAAAAAGTATTATGGTACATGATTTAGCTGCCACTTTCTGCCGCTTCGTAATTTATATACCAATTTCCGAGAATTATCTTTCCCCAAGTGTTGTCGGAACCGTTGATCATAGCCTATACTTTATAGCATATCTACATAAAATGGTAAAAAGGACCTGTGGGACTAAGAAAAACGCATTGTAAGCAAATTATATGCATTCTCGAATCGGTGCGTTTACATAAATTGCACGCATAATTTACTGTTGAAACTATAATGAGGAAGACCATCAATATGTATTTAATCTATAAAGCATTTAGTCTTCAAATATAGGCTATTATTTATTTTTAATGAGTTTGAAAATAAATTCGATATAAACGTTTAATCAATTATATTTGAAGATAAAAATATTCCTTTAATTGGAATGAACCAATCAGTTCATGTAGTAACAGTTTACTGGTTGCATATAATTACCGTGAAACTTTGACCTTGCTCTTTCAGCTTTTTGTTTATAAGTGGTTATACAGGTTATTATTGGAACTTGACGTTCATTGTTTCAGAATTTTCTTTTGGAGCTGCTGTTTTAATCGTGCCGCACATATTATATATAATTTCGTAAGTAATTTATGTTTTATACTTACCTATATGATTAGTAGGCCTACTTGTTTTGCGTTTTATTGTTTTTCTGGTGTAAAACACTAACTGGGGATTCGGAAATAAATTAATAATGCTAATATGAACAACGACTGCAACAGACAGGGAGGGGCTCATCATTTGCAATAACCACTTCTGAAAATTTTGAAACAAAATATAAGGCATATACATATCTATCGCTTGTCTCCAGTAGTATAGATATATAATTTACATGTAAAGACAATGGGATAAAAGAATTCCAATTTATAATAACCACGTAGCCTACCACACAACATCATCGCCCCAGCAATATCCTGAAATTGCTATTCGCTATTGAATTATGTGTGCAGGGCTGAATATGGTATTTTTTAGACACAGGAATAAGCATGTTGTATACTATATATGGGTTTGTGGAAGCTTATAGTACATAAATATATTAATATACTGACTGAATGAAGATTATGAGCAAAATTGGTCTTCTTTACATAATGGGAGATAGGCTATATAATGATAATGTCACATATACTAACAAAAATGTGTAATAAATCCAAGGCATATAAATTACTTTAAAAAGGTTTATTTCATCCAAAGTAAATGAAGGTCTCCTATTTTGTTACATGCATGCATATTTTTGGTCTGGAAATGTCTGCATTCGCTTAAACCGCCATTTTGGATGATGTATTTAGAATTTGATATGGCTAGCTGAGTCGAACATTAACCATGTTTTCCGTTATAAAGGCAAGATTTATGTGATCTGCGAAATGTTTTTGTTGCTGTTGCTGCACTTTTGAGTTAGTAATATGAATTGCAAACGCAAAATGACCGTTTTAATAACATTTTTGCGCTGCGCATTTTCGTTTAATGTCGTCCCAGCAATTAAAACTCACATTTCATAGCTTACATAACTGCATTTTGTGAACCTACATGCCGAGAAACTCTGCATATATAACGATATGTTAAAGAACGTGCATTATACAAAATTTTCAATTTGGAAAATGAAAAATCAAGAGTGATTCTTCATTTTACGAAGGGGCTTTTATGCTCTTTTATGCTCAACTTAGACCTAGAACTTTAGTACGTTATATTTGCTCTTTATTGGTTGTGTCATTCCACAAATTTAAAACTTGCAAAGGAGTAATAATATAATATAGAAGTTGACATTTGACGCCGGTGCAGAGTGTAGAATGTGTTGTGTACAGATGTTGGTGGCAAGTTATAAGTTGTTAAAACGTAATCATGTAGAGAGAAAAGAGAGAGAAAGCGAAGATTACAACAGCTGCTCCGCCAGGATTTTGATGGTCAGTTGCCAGTTAAGTTTTAATGAAACCTTGGTGCGTCTGCCGCAATTGCCTCCATGTCTTTTTATTACATCCGTTCCATTCATTCATTCGTCAATCCGGAGAATAACTTGGAACGAGTCCATCGATTTTTCCTGCCGTCGATTAATGATCATCCCGAGATAGAAAAGGAGGGAGAAAAAAAATGAAAAGCAGTGAGAGAAAATTCCCAACTGAAACGAGAAGATATTATGGTCTCGTTTTAGATGCTCTTTATTTTCCCCTATGTTCTAACGATACAGGATGTGGAAAAAAGGAAAAGAACATAAGAAATGCTGTAAGGTCTTTGTGATTTCTTATTGGTATACGATATCTTGTATAGTATTTCTTAACGAGTGACGCACGAAAACCCTGATACGAGTACTTTTTTGGCCTTCTGAAGACGATTTTCTTCTCTTGCCATCAGTGGCTTGAAGAGAAACGGCATCTTTTCAAAACATAATAAATATGACTTAGAACTGATGGACAAGATTGAAGTTTCTAAATTTGGTTAGCCATTTTGTTGAAATATATTCCTTCATATATTCCTTGCACTTGCAACACTTATAGGTTAATAACTCACCTACAACTTTTGTTGGACATGTACAGGGTGGGGCAGAATAACGGGCGATTTTGAAAAGAAGTACCTATTCAATATTTCCCAAATTTATTGTCACCATATTAAAGTACATGAAAAAGCTTAAAAGAAAAGTAATTTTTCATAATTTTATTTTTAAAAATTACATCCAAAAGATGATGTCCATTTAAACGAAAGCATTTTTCAAGATGTGCAGCATTTTCCGTTGTTTGAGGGCCTTGATGGTTCTGGGTGGTACCTCCTAGTAAACTCTACTCTTCAAATAACCCCAAAGGACGAAGTCACAAGCTGTGAGGTCTGGCGAACAGGGGGACGTACCAGGCAATATCCCCTTTTTGAGAGATGGCTTGATTTGGAAACAAGCCATTGACGATACTAATCCTTGTACTCTGTCTTTGTGTTGAAAAAATGTCTCATTCATATTCTACTGAGCAACATCAGGACCTGGCTTGAATAATGCTTGTGCTTATATGGACATCATCTTTCGGATATCATTTTCGAAAATTAAATTGTGAAAAAATACTTTTCTTGAATGCTTTTTCATGTACTTTAATGTGGTGACAATAAATTTGGGAAATATTGAATACTTTTTTTATTAGGCTCCAGTCGTTTCAAAATTGTCCATTATTCTGCCTCACCCTGTACAATGCACCGAGATCCGCAAACAGAAAATTTAATATACGCGTATAGAAAGGCTCATTTTATTCTTCTTTATACATACATGCAGGGTAATTCTGAACTCGTATGTCCAAACTGTATAATATGGGAGTTAGGAAACACTAAATCAAACGTTTCATGTACTATATGAACCACTATTTGGTGCTATATAGACAGTACAATGAAAAAGAGAAATGGTGCAGCAACTTTTATTTAGTTTTGTACATCAGTTTTGCAGTAGGCTAACTATAGTTACTTAAAGGTCAATTTGACCACTAGCAGTTACGAATGCCCAACAGAGTGTACACATTGATAGCCCATTAGTTTGTTTAGAGAGCTCTGAATTACCCTGTAATATTTAATTTATTTTTTGGCACCATTAATTTTGACAACTAGTTTGTATGCAGGGTGGACAGAAAGTATGCCATTTAATAATTCTGGGTTTTCTAAAATGATGGATACGCATTGAGATATTAATAACTTTTTAGAAGGTCAGTGTTGGAGCTGCATTGCATTGTAATCTGCAACACTTAGTTTTATTACATAGTATACTAGAACTTTAACACGGACACCATGCATGTGTGGTGCACAACATATCCAAACGGAATTCAATTTCAAACCATACATTCCCAAGCATAGTATAAGTGTGATGGATTAGATGGCTGCTGATATCCTCAATACTGGTCGCCTTCCAATACGATAAAATTTGTTCTTAACGCAACCCCAGAGGAAAAATCAGCAGGGTTATGTCAGAAGAACGTGCATGGGGGCCTAACAATTCAAATTAGAATAACCGAGAAATCATTTATTTACCACACATTGCTGAAAATACATTTTGAAGGTGATTAGATGAAGGAGTTCTCATTATATTAGTTTTGATGCTACCCTTGGTCATTGACTTTGCCTTCGATATGATTTTTGGGGTCCCCTAAGGAACGTTTACAAAGCTCTCTCACCATATTAAAGATATACATTATGAAATTATAGACTTTCTGTCCATCCTGTATATACAGTATATTAGCAATGCAAATGCCCCCCTTATAATGTTATGGACGCATTCCTTAATTGAAATTGCTGTACGTACTTGTATCGAAACTCTATGTAAAAGGAACACTATATTATATAGGTATAATTGCCAGTATATCCAATGCAAAAATTGTGGGATTACTGCCATTTCTGGAGCCCTTAACTGTTTTCATCTAGACCAGCTAATCGGAAAGTATAATGTATTATTGTTTCTGGAAACTACACATATAGCTAGCTGTATTGATATTGCTTTCAGGCGATTGAAATGTTTCAAATTCTGTACTAATGTACACCAACATATGTTGGCTTATATTTGTTCCATCCAAACACGCAATTCCTGCAAAGCGAAAAATTGCACACTATCTTCTTTATTCATGAAACCATGCGCTGATACTTCAGCTATATTTTTTCTGGTATAGGCTGCATATACTTTAAGAAACCTAGCACCTGCTGTTGAAAATTCACAAGGAAATAAAATTGCAGCCCAGTTGTAGTTGTGTAAACCATGTATAAGGTTGTGTATTGTTTTAGTGGAGTTTAGTGCAGTTCAGTATAGTCACATGAATTATTCCTATAAAAACTGTTTTGCGAATTTATTTCAGGATGTTCTTATTGTAATGAGTGTCTAAATGACATTGGTCGCATAAATAGTTAAAAGGGCGTGGCCTGTACAATACTGTGGACAAAGTTACATAAGGTACGGGCTTCGTATTATTATCGTGATGCACTTTTTTCTGCAATAAATTGGCAAATCAACAGAAAAATAGGTCCATCAATTCTACACAAATAATATAGAAAGTAACCTATTATCGGACACGCCTTAATACCGAGCAATTACAGGAAATTGGTAGCCATGCACTACTCTGGCTTAATACAAGTACGTTTCTTTTAGACAGTTTCCTTTTTTTTTCTTGGTAGAAATGTTCAGAAGCAATTTGTCGCTTTGCCGTACAAATTAACCCCATAAGTCACAGCAAACAAAGCGAGCAAAGTGATACATTATTGGACACATCTTTGTTGCAGAACAAATTAAATGAAATTCCTCACTTTCTTTTTCGAGTTGAGGCAAAGAAATTTTACTAATCTTATACATCAAACGGCCGAGCAATGTCACAAATGTCATTGCTAGAGAATGTTAGACTAATTACGAATGCCAGTTTGTTTTCCTGATTGGAAATCAAGATATAAGAAGACGTTACTGTTGCTGGAGGCCATGCAGCAAAGATTTAAACCAATCCGTATAGTGTTTCTACTGCTCGGATGAATTCAAATTTGACTTGAAATAAAAATTATTTGACGAAGTGGCAAGTCTAATTATGGCCAACACTTAGAAATAAATGTAAATAATGGCATAATTACAAAATAAGGACATTTGGCATAGTAGAAAGTATGCACATAAATTATACAATATACTCATATGATAAATAATGAATTGTCTCGAAATTGCTTCCTATTGCAGTCAATTGCTTTACTTGCCTTATGCAGCATAATCAATCTTTCCAGATGTTGAAATCAATTTAATTTTAAATATCTGATTGTAAGACCGTCTAACATTTGAGAGTAACATGTGTACCTACATTATTATGCAACATAAACTTGGTAATATTCCAAATAATAATATCATACAATGTACACTTAGTACATAAGTGACGTAACTCCCTCGTGATAACTGTTCATTTTAGCTTCTAATGTAAAATGTAAGAGTATTTTTTGTCCTGATACCAGGAACTACACGTATATATAAAATAAGCTACTGTGTGCATGTTGAATTAACCAATTTGAGATACAACAAAAAGCTTTTAGTGGTTACAAATGTCCCATATGGAGTTGAAAATCCACTTATAGGAATGAATATCCATTGGGAGCCGTAAACTCCTGTCCTATACCTATGTAGGTGCATGGTAAAAGTTCCTTTAGTGACTGAACAGTCTTTCATGCAGGAGTTTGAGTGAATCAAGTGTCCCTCGGAGAGTGAAGGTTGTTATTCAGCATGTCTTGCATGCATGGTAATATTGTGGCCAAAAGTATTGTCGCTTATCGTGTGCTGCAGGATATCAAAATGCGACAATACTTTTGGCCAGAGTTGTACCAAACTATATAGGCTACACAATTCAATTTATTAAATGTACATATTTACCTATACTTTGGAACAACTTGGGTCCGGCTTTCTTTAGAATTTAATTAATTGTAATAAATACTTAACTTGCAAAGCCGATTAAGTGAATGGGAAGTTGATGTTTACTTGGCATTGATGACTGCTGGAGTAACTTTTGAGAGATCTGTATAAATGGGAGCATCATTGGTTTGAGGACTTGTAGGCTATAGGAATTCCTACGAGACGTCAGTGGTGAAGTGTTGTCGGATTTGGGAGCGAGCTAATCCAATCGAGTAGGAAGTAAGTTGACGTGGGCCATGCACACATATATCGCTGCATGGTCTCTCTTTGGAGGGTCTGGTTGCGGTGACTTGCGCTAATTGGACCAGACTCTTTCCCATGGTCCAAATCAATCACTGCGTATACACTTTGCCGCTCTCTTCTTTTCCTCCTCCTCCTCCGTTCTCCTCATAATATGCAGCTATAGCTCTATTTGTCCGCATCTCATCCCCATCTAATTCTGGTGCAAGTTTTAAGTGGCAAATATTAGCATTTGGGGATAGGTCGTTTGATATATAATTTTAATAGGGGATTAAGCGACCAAGTGAAGCATCGTTTAAGGGCAATTATAGGCATACGATGGTTATATATCGATCAGAAGAGAGTTTTGATTTTTTTTGTATGCGATCTACTCTATACATACATGCATGCACGTGTAAAATTTTCGGTCACGTGACCACGTTTGCTTTAAATAAAGCGAGAAAATTGCTTCCAAAAGAGATGAAAGTAACGGCGCAACTTAATCCTGCGCGACTTAAGCTCAACTCGAAAGAGGAGAAAATAAATGGAGATTGTATTTTGGGTGACATGGTATGTCTTAATTTTTTGCCGTTGACTCAGAATCTATGTAAGGCCGAAAAAAGTCAAGTATCATTAAAGAATATTAAGAGAGCTTATAACCTTAAAAAGTTTGAATATGGAGCATTATTCGCAAATTATGTTTCGACCCACAAGATAATTTTGTCTGTACATTAGTTTTTACATACATATAAAAATCAAGATTAAATTCTGGACCAAAAGATAAGGATTAAATAGTGTACATTCACCTTGAGCTGTATATTTATATTGCTGTCTCATTATACAGACCCTTTCAACTGATCTATACCAATTTATATTGATCGATAAGTGTGAAGGGGTTAACTGATGACTTCTGAAGCAGAACCAATTTTAAATGCACAATTTTTCATGGACTTTCCTTTTTTCTTCAGAAACTGACTTTTGTTTAGAATATATGATTACATGCAGGCGTCTGTCTTAATATTATTTTATTTTTTCTTCGAAAGTGGACTTATATAGGCTTTAATGATTCTCTTTTTGTAATATACGTTTATGCACCTGGCTTGAAAGTTTTACGTTGTAACTCGTATTTGTAACTTGTTTTTACTGGTATATGGTAGGACTAAATTACGATTATACAGCTTAATGATGCTGCTTTATGTTCGTGTCTTTATAGAGCAACTCGTGTTTGTAGGCCCAATTTTATTGCGCAACTATAAAGTCTATATTTCTACTATATACAAGAAAAAAAGTAAATTGTTGTTTATATACTCACGTCGCTGTGCTGAAATAAAATCCAATGTGCAATGCGGAAAATCATAAAATTATGCACTATTTAAGTATACTTTTTTCGTAATTGTAGGATTAAAAACGTGCATAAACATTATTATGACCTGTAAATAATTGAACACCTCATTTCCCGAAAAAAAGATGTGTATAGTAGCCTATATATCAGGCGCCTGTATATGTATATTTAACGGAAAACTCCAATAAAACATTTCTCATTGTGTACTTTTGGGTTGCCTCGAAAGCAGGAAAATAAATAGGGTATCACCTGCTTATAAATTTCCTAAGATAAAAAATATTTGCAAAATAGAGCAACAAGTTGGAGGAACTTTCAACAAAAACCTACTAAAAAATGCAGCTGCTAGGTTATTAATTGAGTGTTTCATAAATAAGTAAATGCCAATCTCTCCCAGGCGTTTCAAAATTGTTTGCGCACTTATTAAATACATCAACAATTCTGCGTAATTGCTGGCATTGTTTAATGTTGCATGTCTGCACTTAGCCTGAATTGAAAGAGAACGCAATTCAATTGTGTGAAACTACATTAATCAAGATTTTTCCGAGTTCAGTTCAAATCGAATTAACAAGTGTAATGCAATTCGACAGATTATACTATAATAACACACGTTTCTGTTTCATGCATATTTTGTCTTCATTTCCATTCTATATGTGGTAGTATCAAAATTAATTATAATATAATTTCACGAAAGAAAAATAAAATGCGGAAGCGTGTTTGGAAAATTGCTGAAGTCTAATTTAACCTGCTATCAACATAAAATTATCATGAAATTAACATGAAATTATGGAAGCGAATGTCGACTGTCCCAATTAATTTGTGCAATAAATACGCTGGCATATTATACAGGGTGTACATCAGTGCTGAAATAACATGTACATTCACATATGTACTGATGTGTATGTTTTTACTTGTAATTATTGTGTGCTCGTTAAACTTAATGAGTGTTTCTACATAAAGAAAAGTGCAACAATGGAGGTTTTATACTTTTGAAGTTGGGAATTGCGGATGTGGAGAGCAATTGGCCCAGGTTTTAACCGTTTTACTTTTTATGTATGTGTGGGGAAAATGTGTTGTTTTTTCTTTTATTTTCCTTTTTAGAGACGGTTTCAAATGGCGAATTGCGAGTTTCGGTTTCCGTAATTGAAATTCGGTTGTGTCTGTTTGCATCCCTGTCGAGGTATTTGTTGAGACGGCTAATTTAGCCAACGGCTCCTCCATCTCAGAATCCAAGGTTTGCTCGAGCAGTCTCCTCCAATCAAAATCGCTCGTTGCTTTTGCTCTTTCTGTTTCTCTTCTATACTTTTTACCAAACGATGCGAAATGTGAATTTAGACCCAAATCGATGCTTCAATCTTATTAACTGTACGTCTTCTCGCATCAAGTGGATACGCCTTCAATCATCCATCCATAAGTTAAAGCAAGGTCCAAATTTGCAAAATCTCTCAAATGTCAACAGCCTGCAATCATGAATATATCCATATTTGCCTCGTGGGATATCAGTGGATACTGTGCAACATGTAATGATTAAATGAAATCTGGAGATTGCAAATATGCCGTAATAGAAAAGAAGGTGGAAAGATGAGGCAAAGAGGGCCGGTAATATGAAAGTACATAGGGATGATCCATATAGATATGCATATTGCAACATACAGTATATAGGACACATGTTACCACTGGCTTTATCGAAAATATTAATCTAAGGAGTTTCAATTTCAATGTAGTATAGCATATTAATTTTGTATATCTTGGAAAACATGGAAATATGTTGATGGAGCGGAAATTGGATTTGTCAGAGCTCGGTTACAACAAAATTTGATATTATAAGGAAATGTAACGAATAGGATTGGGATTTTGGAAAGTGGGAAAAACCAATAATATATGTAGGTATTTGCATGCAGAACTTAAACATAATTGTTAAATTACTGATGGATCCACCCACTTCATCGATCATGAAATTGCGGTGTTTCTGCTTGCTCAACCAAATTAACAATTCATAAATGTCATAATGCTACACTTTAACATGGCAAACAATGTACACGAGTAATGGCACTCTTGTATACCTAACAAACAAAGTTTACACTTTGGTAGTTTATTTAAAAATACCATAATGGATCATATGCAAATTTCACTATTCTCTCTGACCACACCTATACTTGAAGAAAATGAGTAGTCGAGCAACAGCAGGTAGTTCCCCTAGAAATGTTCATTTTGGTACAGAAACAACCATTTTAATTTGTGACTTTATAATATAAAGTTATGAGAGACCTTGTCAACTGACACATGAATATTTTGCTGTTGTTACAGCATCTGTTTTATACCTTGCAATTTAAATTTTTGCTACAAATTCTCTAAACACCATTTTAAAGAATAAATAAAATCAGTTACCTATACAATGTCAACTATTCTGCACAGTTAATGTTAACGCAACAAGTGATTTCTTTGAATTGCCCTTGCATGCATACATATGTTTTTGTCTGCCTTTTATGCGAGTCTATTGATGTACTGTAATGTACTACTACTATTTAATGGTGACCTGTCAGAAATGTCACGTGACTGCCCACTTCCGCCAGACTCCCTATTGTCAAGGTAATTGCAATGCCAGAGAAGCTAATATCAACTGTCAGTCTTTAAAAGTACATCTATAGGAAATGCTGATATTGACAAAATATCGATTGTGGTCATTTCGAAATTGCCAACGTGCACAAATGCTGTTTGATATTATAAGATAAAAAACTAAAAACTAAAAGTGTTTATTTTGCAACGTCAATATTACATATTGGCTTTATCTGAAAGATTAAATTCGGCGCTTGGGAGTATAACATTTGCAGAAGAAATCGATAGGTTTAATAAAAGTTTGCTATATTGAAGCTACTTGCTGTAATTAGCAGTATAATTAAATCGAGCAGATCTGGTATTTACTATGTATAGTATACGTCTCAGCATGTTGCAATGCTATTTAATGAACAGGAAGTTTCCTCCTAACTTCCAGAAACAGTATATAAACTCCAATAACAAACATGAAAAAGGTGAATTTTCAGAATTGCAGAATATTTCGAGAATGTTTGGTGCATATAGTCTGATAAAATGGCTGGACTGCACTGCAGAATATTTTGGTGGGTGGGTTTTGTACACCGGATTATGCTGCAGTTTTCCTACTGCATTGCTGATTTGATGACAAGCAAAACTTCAAATATAAAGCCTACCAAGTGCGGTAGCTTATCGTATAGCAAATGGTGGAATTTTGAGTTTGTCTTCCAATTCTGGAGAAAAGTACAGACACAAAGGATATGTTGGAAGCCGACTATGATTTCATTTTGACAACACCAGATAAAATACCCGGCTTGCAGTTGATCTTGGAGTAGCAAACTCTTTTTGGACAACCACTTTAACTTATACATAAAACTGATCTATTTCGGTGATGATTCTTCTTTCCTTATTCTTTACATTGTGGAACTCACTTTACATGTATACATAATGGTAATCCTGGAAATATGTTTTGTAATGTTTGATAATAGTGTATTAAATGTATACATATTTCTATATTTAGATCTGGAGAAATGCAGTGTACATACGTACTATTATAATGTTATTTATTGACCTGCCCTCGTATCCTGGCAAATTTAGATTCAAACATTGTACAGCACAATTCAATCAATTCAAGCCTCGCATTTTTTTATTGATGGATAAAGACTTGAATTGATTTTAATATTGATGCAGTTGTGCTTCGTGAATATTGCTGTCAAGCCTACTTTGAAAAGGGTGTATTGCAGGAAAGCTTTCAAGTTTTTTGGCCAATCATGAAGATCTTTCTAATTCGCTTGATCTCGCATATTATACTATAGAGGATCTGATTGTAAGCTAGCTGAAACTTGTGAGCTAGGTGCATTGCAACAAAGATAAACCAAGGTAGTAGTGACATGGACGGAATGAGAATTATGGCAAGTGTGCCGCGGTTCCGTCGCGCACTGTACATGTTAATCTGGATCGAGCCCCAGCGATGCACACTAGTGCAAATTGATTACTTGGCGACGTTTATTATAATTGACCAGTTAGTTTTTTCTCTAGACTTTTCCAGCATTCGTCGAGTGTCGCAGTGCGAGAAAATACGTGATCCGTGTGCAGAGCGGCAGATTTCTCCTGCTCCGGTGAAATGAAACAATTTCATCAGAGACGTGGCCAAATGTATTGTAGTAATTTATCAAGCGAGGGGGTTTGGATGGCAAGGGGTGTTGGTGAATGCAAGTTTCCACCAAGTTTCACATGTTGGGGGGCGCTGCGGTTGATGGTGGTGAGTGCGCGCGGCGCTTGTGCCAACGGCTCCCTCATGGCCGACCATTCGAGCTTGCCACATCGGTTAACATCCGTTTCCGGCGACTTCTTTTCTCTTCATCGACCTGCAGTTTGTGGAACACCTAGAATGCCAACGATTGGCACGTCAGTCACGTCGCATTTCCTGGTGAAATAAATGCCAACGTTGGTTTTTGCGAGCGCAGAAATTCTACCGCATTTGGCTCCGCGGAGCGCCGTAACTTTCCTTTTCTACATCTAAATGCAACTGCGATGGTGACAGTGTTCGAATAACGATGTTCAGATAGTGTCCACATATTTTGCGCATCCATTCTTTATCGATCGAACAGTAAATAAATGTTGCCGTAAAAAATAACACCATTAATATCTTTGTTTATGGGATTGTATGCCAGCTTCACTGCAGTGCAGTGAGACACTTTCAAAATGGAGGGAGCAAGCTGGGATCATTTGCACAGCTCACTCACTTGCAGTTGAGTGTACTTACAAAAAGGATAGATAATAAAGGGATAACAGAGTGGGTATAGGTACTAATACTGGCCTTATAAAGGTGAAATTACCGAGCAAAAAGGTGCTCCACAACTCACACACATAGTTTTATGTTCCTAACAACATTAAAAGTGGTGTTTGATTGACTTTGTGAATTGTTGGCATTCTACATGTACCTTCATGTACTCTTGTTTGTACCAGCTCCAGTGCCTATATAAAAATGCGAGTACCTGTATAGCAGTCAATGAATAAACATATGGTCTGGCATGTTATAAAGGTGGATGTGTTGAATAGAGTTGCTTCGTCTTTGAAGTTTCCTTGTAAAGTATTTGTGGTGTAATCCTGGCAGTTAGCAATATCATGATTGTTAGAATTGTAATTGATGCCTTCTAAGAGTTGTTACGTAATAACTGGTTGTGCTGTAACACCAAAGGTCAATCCTAGCTATTGTGTAAAAGGACTAGTCTAACCATGGTTAAATGGCATTTGCCACTCTGCTATTGACCAAGCAACATTAAATGGATGTTCAACTAAATATAGTCTTCTTCCTGTGGCGACTCGACAGTATTGGCATTAACAAAGAGAGGAGTAGGGTACCTATACTATATATATAATATACACAAGGTGTGAATTCACAAATTGTCTATTGATTGGACACTGCAATACTATCTGAAACCGAATTCCTACCCAAAAATGTTTACTGGTTTTAGATGAGCTATATAGGGATGTGCACGATGTCATTTGCCAAACTTCCCCCTTTTCCAGCAGGTGTGGAATTCAATATTGTACCCTTCTGTGTGATGCGACTATGCAATTTTGAAGGCCCAGTCTTGAAACTATTGTATACGAATTCACCACCTGAAATCACAATCTCGTAGCTGCATATAATACATATAGACTTCGATGAATGGTCATTTCAAGCGATTTTTTCCCATGTGGCCATTTGTTACAAAAAGTGGGGAATTTAGACAGGAGATCATAGTGAAGTCTCCCTTACTGGTCATAGAAGGCAATTTGTGGTGGACAGGTTGCCAATACTGGTTGACATTTTTGATCGAACACGACTCTCTACTCTTTGCTAAATGTAGTGGTATTGTTCTTTTTTTTGTTTCAGTGGTTCGGCAATACTATGAAGTGCAAGTGTACGACGAGTATGTTATCCGAGGAAACACCGCAGTGCTTCGATGCCACATCCCAAGTTTCGTACGAGATTACGTGAAAGTGACTGCTTGGCTGGTTGACGACCAGGCCATTTTTCCCAGTCCAAATGGTCAGTCTCCTTACATTTTCATTCCTTATTTCTTTTTCTATTTTTTTCTTCTTCTCCCATTTTACTTTCGATCATCTCTCGCAACGTCTTCCTTCGTATATAGCAACATACAAGATGACCGAGTATCCGAAGGGAATGAGAAATAGCTTTCTATATTACGTTTCCTTTAAAGCTGCGCATGCGCGCAATCTCCTACATAACCATCTTTTTTTTACGCTGTAAGTGCTCAAGGGATTGTCTGTAAATGACGTTGAAACTCGGACATCTCCATTGAGACGAATGATGCTGTAAAGAAGGGGTTCCTAACCAGTTTCTTCCCTGCTGTACATATGTTTTATTATATTCAGTCCTCTCGCTTCTTCAGTTTTTTCCCTTTTAGGAGATTAAAATGGGGAATATTACATGTTTGTGAATGGCAAATATGGCTTTTTGACTGTGACGACTAATCAAGCGCAGAAATTTGGGGTGCGATTGCAAAAGCGGCTTTTGTAGTCCGCCTGGTTGCTATGGTAACCGTGCTTTTAACGCACCTCCTTCGTGCTCCGAACATCAATCGGCTTTCGCATTCATATCCTATTTTTTTTTACAGAAAGTAAAAAAGAAAAACATTTTCAACGTATATTGAGGCTTGGTGTGTGTGTGTTTGCCCAGTGAAACTTTAGGCAAACGCATGGATCGAAGTGACGAATTTAAAATAGCAAGGAGAAAAGTCATTGAAATGATGGCAGCCTTAGCTCCTCCCATATTCGTAGAAAGGTTTTCCACTGACATTTTTTTCCCCCTTTGCTTCTAGTAGAACTTGAAGTGTTTGCTTGGTTCTTGACCTTTCTTCTCTACATTTGCTGTCATGCGTTTAAGAATCTTGACGTTGAGGGTTACTTTTTGTCGATCCACATCTTCACGAGTGGGTTTCAATCCATATATCGTATGGTCTTGCTATAACGAGCCTCTAAGGAAAGGGGGAGTGGTCCTCATCGCGAATTTTATGATCAAGGTAGTTCAGAGACAACGTTCTCAAACATGATGCCATCTTTGTCGAGACTCTTAAGATACCAATTGAAGATTGTCGTATTGACACGTCTCATATGAAAGTCAGCAACGTTAGAATATGAGTTTTATATATAGCATACATACAGGGGAAATATGAGTTTTTAAAAATAATCTAGATGTCCGAATTTAGTTCATAGCATGATTCGAAACAGGTTGTCAGGTTTATAATTCAGATTGTTAAAATGCACATGTTTGCTTATAGATCAACATGTTGATTACACCAAACGATCCGTTCATCTATAGGAAAAGTGTAGGTGGTGGAATTCTCCAAAGCAATAGTGAATAGCATCATATTTCCAATTAACTTCTATACTGCATTAGAGGTTTAGTTACTGAAAGGAACCCACTGTTGCATAAACAATTTGTAAATCCTATATGCCTCGTTCATTATACGTATTTGGTGGTAAATATAATTGGTTAATTAAGCCATCCTTAATTGCTGCAGCCCATTAATATAATAGAATGTCTTTCAGATTGCCTTCCTTTCCTTGAATAAGTATTTGTTAGTTGTTAAATCGCCTTCTACGTCCAATTAGTGGTGATCAAAGCAAAAGTTTCGTCCCTGTAAAAGAACCATTTATTTCTTCTGTGTGAGGGTTAATTAAGTTAATTTTTTTAAAAACTGATAACCTATGTAAGAAAATACATTCTTTGTGACATCCAGCTTGTAGTTAGCAAGATAAACTGTTATTGAGCATGAAATTGCTGCAGTATGTGCAATAAATGTTCTCAATAGATTTTGGGAAATAACTTTGTATAGTATAGGTTTGCTTACAAAACTGTTCCAGAGTCTTTCTATAAATAATTATAGTCCTTCATATCTAAAATTGCAATATGGTTTATTGAACGATACAAATGCTTTGTGCGTGAAATAATAGCTTTTGTTGTCGAGCACAATGAATCCACTTTTTATTTTCCATAATGCACGCCGTTTAAAGAAATTATGGTCTTCATGTAGAAATACAAAACGTTGCACTAGCCTAATAACAGGGAATATAAATGAAAAACACGTGCCATACTATAGTGTGTGGTCTATAGTAGAAGAAAGTTTGACAGTGATTTGACTATTTAATTTCTATAGTAACCTTTTCATATTTCCTCCTTGGATTAGTCTGCGGTGGATCACCCTGTAATTCCTCATCTCTCGAAGCCGAATGATGAAAGATGACACTTTCATTCCCTCCGTTAGTAACAATGCCGATTTTGCAAGAGAAAAAAGGTAGAATATATCCACTAGGAATTATTAGATCTTTTTTTTATCTAGTATAGGGTGTGTGCCATCATGCGACAAGCACTATTGTCAAGAGCAATTAGGATTTATGGGTCGTTAGAAGATATTTTCTTCTTTTCTAACCCAAGGAAGGACTGACTGACTGCATGACTGACAATCTTCATCTGCATACGGTCTTTTTCATTGTCGCATGCAAACGTGAAGAAATTAACAATGTAAAACTGCTGCAGGCAATAGAAATGCGGCCTTTTGTTTTGTTTGTTGCTTGGCGCCAATCGCAATTTGGCCATCAACAAAAGTCCACTGGGGGATTAGAAATTAGCAAAAGTTGCTCGATTGGATAATGTTTACGCCTTGGGGTGAAGAACAATGAAAACCATCGTTTCCTTCCCGCCATCTTCTTATTTCAATTCGCGCCACAATTGTCCCAGGAGTCTGCGTCACGTGATCAAGTTACGAAAATTGCGACGTGGGCGTGGCACCCAACTAATTGCTTTCTTCCTCCTCCATCCGTTCATCGTACCACTAATTTCTTTTTACCTGCAAACTTATTGCTCTTCGTAATTATTGACGAAAACCTATACTAGTCTGCGTTCCCCAGTATGCCTTACTCGTATATGTGACACCACTCTGTGAAATGATCAGTAAACATCAATATATACAGTGGCGGACAACCGATTAGGGACAAGCTGACAGATTTCCACTTTTATGCCTGTATTTTCCTTCCCTGAAAACATACCTCAATTAATTTTGTTAAATAGAACACTCTCTACTGCAGAAACCCACCAAGTTTTATCTTCATACATAGATAAAAGAAAAGAGTTAGACGTTGATTGGTAAGCTGTTGTGCATATTTTGGCAGACAACTGATTAGGGACAAGCTTTGATTACTATTCGAAAATCAAACAAACATTCATGATCACAAAACGCACAATTAAAGGTGAACTGACAGAGAATCCTAACAATCATTTTTTGTTGAAAATAGATCTATATAATCACAAATAAGCATATTCCAAGAGCTGAAGCGTTGTGATAACGGACATTTCGAGATGTTTTTCGACAAATGTTAGGTTGGTTTCCTCTGATTGGCCGATTTGGGCACACCGGCTAGGGCGTGGCTTAAAGTGTGCCCAAATCGGC